>VYZP01033733.1:0-42669 GCA_013400635.1 Hypocryptadius cinnamomeus
GAGTTCAGCATGGAGTCACTGCAAAGATCAAATTCCTGGGATGGTCCATGAAGACAGAGCAGTCATACTGTGGTTATTGACAACTGGTGTTTACTGCATCTTTCTTTGATATGGTGCCCTACAATAATCAAATGGAGACATCACAAATAGGCACGTCTTTAAAATTAGGCAAGAGGTGCCCTGAAGCATACAGCTGTAAAAATTGTAAAAAGTTCTTGCCACCATTGTTATTTTCTTATATCACTCATAAATCTGAAAATACCCTTAAAACATGAAGCTGCAGGTTGATGCTGTTGGCAGCTGGGTAATGCTATAAAAATTACAGCTCCTTTAAAAGTTTCTGTCTTCTAATTAGTATCACCTAAGTCTTGTTTCAGTTTTATGCCCACACACATGCCCTCCTGACTGGAGTCATCCTTCCTGTCATGGTTACTTGTGCAGAGTCCTTGGTAAGTTTGAATCAGGTTTTAAGATTTATTGATCTGGCCTTGTTCATTCTGTGGTGTGTTCTTTGATTTAATTTAATGACCATAAAGCATTCAGGCATGTTGGCATGAAGGGTGCACTGGAAAAAAATAAGTGATTGATTGATTGATTATGTAGAGACAATGTTCTCTTCATAGTTAACAATGAAGCTAGTCTTCTATTACACACATTTGTGTCTTCCTGGGCACACAGATCTTAACTAAAAGTAAACCAGTCTACCTGCAGATATGAATCAGATGTGGAAGCAGTTATGCTCTTGTGTGAGGATTAAAATACTTTGTTTTAAAGATACATGCAAATAAAAATGAAATGCAATCCAGAGGGGAAGGTTCAAAGCACAAACAGGATGTCCCTTCTCCAGCTCTCTAAGACAGTTTTCACATCACCACACTTGGATAGTCCTGGGAAGAACTGAATTCATATTGTTGCCTGCTTTTATAAGTCACAAATAATGTTTTCTCTTTATATCTGTGTGTTTTGTGTGTGTGTGCACCCTGTGGCAGAGGTACAGCAGTCACATGAAATCACCAAGCTCAGAAGCTACTGAGTGGTTGTAACAGGAGGATAGCTAGAAACAACATGAAATCAGCTCCTGAATATGTTGAAATGTACCAAAGAACAAAAGGCAGCCTAAGCAAAAGAAAAAAAAAACAAACCAGAAAACAACAAAACCAACCACAATGACAGGGTGCTCATTCAAGCAGATTATGCTGGTATTGGCACTGCACAAGCTAAATACATGCACTTTGAACCTTTTTCAATTTATTACATGAAGTACAGGGTGACAAATATTATTGGCATTTAAATTATTACTTCTGGGCAAATAAGTAAGAACCTTGCTGAAATGACTGGGGCAATTCACACACCATTTAGACCTATGCTCTCACCTCTCTAGAGAACAGTTTATTTGTTACACATACTTCCCATTCTGGAAGTTTTCTTCACAATTAGAACAGCCAGAGATCAGACCCACTTTCATTTTTCTACACGACAAGTGAAATTCCAGAGAATAGGTAGGTAGCTCTCAGAGATTTTGCTGGATTACATGAGTATGCAGTGTCAGTTTCCAAGCCCTAGACTATATTAATCACATGCTTTCAGTACCTTTGTTGGATTGTCTATAAATTTAAGAAGGTCATGGATGTTGTGTTTTCACATTATAATGTCTATATTGAATGTATTCCAGCAACACCCTTTAAGGAAAGGCAGGCAATGCAACATAACCTCCCCAAATAAAACTTTTTTTCTCATAATTCACCTAGCTCTCCACCACAGCTAATGTGTAAGCATTTCTCAAGTAGCTGTAAAGGAAGGAAATGGTGCTAAACTCCTTTTAAAATTATCCAGTCTAAGCTAGTGCTGCGCACAATAAATCACATTGTCCTGAAATTCCTAGATGGGGGAAATGGGCCATGGCCCCACAGCTATCACCATTACAATGCAAAATGCAGCTCTTACAGTAGGAATAACATATTTCTGGCACATTTCCGTTTCCTTCAAACTTGCTTGTACCACACTGAATTCCCAATCCAGCATCAATGTCATTTTATCATCGGTGTCCCACTAATGTCTCTCACTCTTTCCATTTCTCCCAGTCCCCTTCACATTTCTCACAGTCTTTTAACTCCCTTATATCTCCTTTCTTCCCACGGATGTTGCCTCCTAACCTTTTCCCAGACATTGATACATCTAATCAAATTAATATTTTGCATTGGCCTCTTTGGCTTATATTTGTATCTTCCTGTCTGTGACCACTGTAAGTTCCCTTCTCAATTTGCCTATTGTCTTCAGATCTCTTTTTGAACATTTATCTCCTAGCTCTCTGACTTTCGTCACTTTCTTATTTCTTACTTCAAGCAGATCAACATCAAATGGGTTTCTCTCTCATCTATCCCTCCTAAACTTCTTTGCTTCCCACATCCTCTGAGTTTCTACCTTGCTCAAAGGACATTAAGGAAATAGAGGAGTAGAAATGGGAGGATGGCTGTGGAAAAATGCAGAAGGACTTAATGCAACAGAGAGACTAAGAAGATGGCAGATGAAATTCAAGGCTAATAAATGTAAAACATTACAAATAAGAAAACTTAACATATAAAATGATGATCTCAGAGCTGACCATTGCCATACAACAAAATTTGGTGCATGCAATAAATAGTTCTATGAAAACATCACTCTGGTGCTCAGCAACAGCCAAAGAAACATGCAGACTGTTAGCAGTCAATAGGGAAGGAAAAGAAAAGAGAAAAAAAGGTCAATATGCCATAGGATAAATTCCTGCCACACCTGCACCCTGGATACTGTGTGAGGATTTGGTCCCTCATCTCAAACATGACAAAGCAGAACTAGAAGGGGTTCAGGGAAGAATGGCCAGGACAATGAAGAGACATGGGGCAGCCCCTATATAAGGAATAAGTAACTCAGGTGAAAAACCAGGGAATTAAGGATGGGACAGAATGACTGAAGGGGGGAGTAAAATCTCGTGGGACATGTAGATACTAAACAGATACTACATTGGCTTTGAAGGCTAGTGGGCAGAGGGTTCAGAACAGGCAGAAAGAAGATGGCTTAGCATTTTGTGTACAGTAACTTGTGGGACTTCTTGCTACAAGAGGTCACAGAGGCTAGCAGGTAGGAGGCTATAGAGGTTATAACTCAAAAATTACTAGGCACTTCCATAGAAGGAAACCTAATAAGGGCTGTTAAATACAAAAATATCACACCTGGCTTAGGAAGTCCTTGAGTTGCAAATGATTAGAAGCTGGAAGATCATGCTGGGGAAATAACACTTTTATCACTGTATATATTCTTCCCTAGGTATTCGCTGCTGTTCTCTATCAGAGACAGGATATTGAGCCAGATGGACCTTTGGTCTGACCCCACACAGCCCTTCTTATGTTCTTGTGTTTATATTCTTAACTGACCGTATGGATGCTCCTTTCACTTTCACCTTCTACTATACAATGCCAATAAATCCCTCCTCCCTACAGCAGCAAACTGAGAGGGAGAAAAAATATCAGTCCCAGCACATCTTTGCTGAAAAATCCTTCCTAGATAAATTTGGGTACTTATTTACTCTTTTAATCTACTGTCAGACTGGTGTCATTGCTGAAAAACCATTCACTCTGCAGCTCTGGTCACCTGAAACAATCTGTGCAGACCTCTCCCCTTTCAGCAATTCCTTATCTCCTTCTAAATTCTCATCTTAAAACCTGACTTTCTAGCCTGCCTTCAACCCCTCCATTTCTGTCTCTCCTGGTTATTGGTCTTATGACTGAATGCTTTAATATTTTCACCATGCAAGGTCTTTATGTCACTGTTTCATGTAATTTATACCTGTGAGCTGGAGCCTTTCCCATCTTGCTTTCAAGCACTGGCCATATACTGCATGGAGTCCAAAATGATCCCCACCCCCTTATTGCTTTGGGGGTTTGGCTTTATTAACAAGGATATAAGCAATAAGAAAATAAAGTTCAGCTATTTCTAAGGCTTCTCCCTCATGGCTGCTCAGCCAGCATCTTAGATGGCCTCTCCCCAGCAAACCATTTTTATCTCCCTTTTACACAAGTGAACTAATAAGCCACCTACCTCAATGAGTCAGCAGAACCCACTTAACCCTTTCTCACAAGGGTCAAAACTCGCTATCAGGACGGTCTGGCTCAGACTTGTTACAGAACCATATTCTGCCCCTTGGTCTTGAATAATTTATTTGTGCAGCAGACCTAGATTAGTGTTTAAATCAAAATGCTGCCCAAACAAAGGCTGTGCTGTACAGTGCAAAATGAAACCAATTACTACATCATCTACTGCTCGTCTTTTACAGCGCGAGATGCCCCCTGCAGTACTGCAGAGGACAGGCTTGTCTGCTGGGAACATCCAGGCACAGGAAGCAGGAGAGGGATTTTTCAGAGGGAATCAGCCTTTGATAAAAAAGTAAATTCAGTGCCAGAAGGTATTGCACACTTCCACTTTGATCCATCAAAACTTAAGACCTTTTCTAGGATGAAATTAAAGCAAGATCCAAATATGTCTATGCAGAGCTGTTTTCTGCAGAGCAACTTTACCAGGGATGAAGGAAAGAGGAAAATGCCTATCCTAACACGCACTGCAGAAATTCAGTATAAATTCTCAGAATGTGGCTCAAGGCCTGGAATATCACTACTTTAAAAATAACAACTCACAGAAATATGGAGAAACAAGGGATGCATTGTATTATATATTATTTTATACCAGAAGAGCATTATAAACCATGGAGCATCTCTGCATGCCTGAAACATTAACACAACCATGTTCCTTATGTATTTCAGAAATGTAATCTGAGTTTACTAAAAAAAAAACCAAAACCCCGAAACAACCCACACAAGTAAGTGATTTCTCTTATTTTTTCTACCTTTGTTACTGGTTAATCACCTGATTGTGAGACTCCATTCACCTGACAATAAGTAGCTATCATTTACCCCAGTCCTGGCTGTCAGAAAGAATCATCTTTATCTTCAGAGAAGCAGGGATAATGTCTGATCAGTGAGTTATAGTTGAGAGAAATGATTCTAAGTTTAGGAAAATTGCCAGCTGCATTTTGTTATCAGTAACCATTATTTAGATAGCATTGCTGATGTGTGTAGCGCCATACAGACAGGGACAAAGAGCAGGCCCTTGCCCTGTGGAGCTTGCTGTCTGTATTACACAATTAAAATAGGGAGAGGTACTAGCATAATGGTAATGGTGAGCTCTAAGCATCACAGTGGGAGGGAGAAGAGATTACAAGAAAAAGACAAACTTCCTGTGAGACAGCGGTACTGCATCATCCCTCCATTGTTGTTTTAGATTCAGCTCTGCCAGAGGGCTTTGTTGGTTCAAAATACAGTCTGTACAGAAGAGGGAAATGATAATTCCAGAGTCAAAGTCAGTAGAAACCGGCCTATGTGCTTGTAAGAGAGAGGTGGAGGATGTTCACTGGTCAGGGTTGGGTGCTGTGGTGTGCAAAGACACACAGACGATGCTGTGGCAAGCTCGTGGGTTGTGTCACACAAGCTCACAAGGCTCTGCAGGGCATGGAAAGAGCCGAGGCTCTTAACCTGGAGTACTCAGTTACCATGGAGGCTGGGCTTCTTCCTGTGTAGCTCAGGACACAAAGAACACTTTTACTGTAAGATGCCATTTGAACCTACCACAACCTCCTAAAAACAAGCCTCCAGGTGTCACCTTCACAGACACACAATTTCTCCTTAGGTGCACGATACCTTACACCTATGGTCTAATTAAACAACTTTATTATGAGGTCAGTTTGTGTATTGCTCCTTTCTTTCAAGGCAATCATGTTGAAAATTAATCTGACTATAAACACAAAAGCATCAACTTAGCTGAGCTGCATACATAAGCCAAAGTGAAGTCAATACTCAGAAACCCAGCTTACACTAACACTAATCCTAACTCTTTCTCTTTAACTACATCAAAAAATGATTTATGGATGGCTGTTAATATTACTGCGTGTTTCCTTTGCTGATCTGAAGTTATTTGGAGGAACCAACCATACTGGAGCAGAGATGACTCCATCTAATAGAAAGCAATGAATACATTCATTACTGCACTGAACTTTTAAACAGGAGGCATCTTCTTTTTCCTAGGATTCCACTTTGCTTCTGCTACTTGTATTGAACATGTATTTCCCTGAACTGTCTTATTTCTCTAGACATTCGTAAGGCTGGTGCAGAAAACGGAGCCTACCTGGTAATATCTTCTCAGTCGTATAAAGTAAAACTGATTAAGAGAAAAACGTTCTTTAAGTTCTTAGAAAAAGCTGTTGGCTTCTTCCATTTATGATCAAAAAGATCCTAGAAAAAAACATGTCCAGTCTTTAATGACACTAGGAAATTGAAATAACCAAAATGGGATGTGATTGGTCTTTTGACTTGAGGTGTCACCGTTACCTGCTTTTGCTGCTGAAGCATGTCTGGCTCCTAATGGCTTCTAACATTGTGTTCCTACCTACATTGATCATTTAATACCAGCATCTTCTTTCTGACAAACCACAAACACTTGCAGAACTTGACCTCTTCCCTTCATCGCTTTTGATTAAGAAGAGAACTATCTGCAGGAAATGCCCTACAAACCACAAAGGATTATCAAAAATATAATGATGAGTGATTCAGGGACTCTGTGGCTCTGCTTGTGTTCCTGTAGTCTGATCTTGGTCACTCTTCCCTTCTCCGCTGAAGCTTTGCTGTAGTTTCTTCTAGTCGGCTTCTCCAAGCAGCAATAATGGCATCATCATCCATCTCTTCTTCCTCTTCTTTACGTGTGCTTCGCCTGTACTGAGAGACCTGCCTAGACGCAAACCTTTCTTCACTTTGCTCCACTTTTGCCTCCTTCTTTCCATCCTCTTCAGTCTTTGAAAAGCTCTGGGTGAACTTTCTCTTTGCTCCACATTCTGACACGTCTGACCTGGCCTCCTCTTCACATGCCTCCACATGATGAGCTCTAACTCGGCTCTGTGTAGATGGTTCAGGGGATTCAGAGTCAAAGGGTGGTTCAGGTGACTGGCTGAAAACATGCAGCTCTGGGCTGTTTCCTCTGGAACTTGTCTCACTGACCCTGGACCTTGTGAACTTGTACATCTTTTTGTCCTCTTTTGCAGAAGCAGAGGAAAATCTTGACATGGTTCTCAGTGAATCTCCTGTTGACTCGTAGGAAGAACAGCTATCTAGCTCTTTTCTTTGGGATCTGCAGAATCTGTAACTGGATGTCTCAGAATCCATCTGTCTAACTTTGGATGATCTGCTATATTTCTCTCTAGCTTTCTCAGTCTGATCATAATATGACGGTGGTTCTCTTTCTGCTTTGAGGCCATTGAGCCACTTGGTAATATCAGTATCTACCTCTGCCTTTGGCGCACCTGAGGTTGCAGGTTGACTGGACAGATCGAAGACTGCATCAGTTCTGTCAAAATCTGCTTGCAAGGGACGCCTGTGGCTGTTTGTTGTACTCTCTCTGTCATCTTCTGTTTCATCTTCCTCTGCTTTGGTCACCTTTTTTTTGAATAAAGTGCTGCGTTTATTGTCTCTAATCACCTTTTCAATTTGATAGTCTGACATTTTTTCTCTCATTTCCATTTGCATCTCCTTCTCCTTCCTCCTGAGTTTCTTTAGGTCAACATCATCAGCAAAGAGGCTGTACAGTGGTTTGCTTGTCTGGGTCGTCTTCATGTTTGAAGTAGCCCCTTCTGTCCTTGCGCTCACGGAGGTGTTGCAAGACAGCACAGACTGAGACTCAGCCCTGTGCAGGTCCTGCTGGTGGAGCTGAGAGGCAGCGAGGGATGAGCCACTCTGAGCACTGAGAAGAGAAACCTTGTCATCATCTGCCCGCCTGCCAAGGTCTCCTGACAGGGAGGCCATGGCGGACGATGGACGGGACAGCATCAGGATCTCATTTTGCTTTTGAGCAATGGTTTCACTGACCACGTTAGCGATCCAGTTCTGAATGCTTGCCATGGATATTGTGTCACCTGGGCCAACTGGGAGATTGGGAAGGGGTATATTTGGCATCTGCAGCTGCCTTGCTCCAGTACGACTCCTGGCCTGTGACAAAGATGAATGATTTGTCTGCATGCTCAGGGCAGAAGCTGCATCGTCGGCACCGCTCGCAGAAGGTGCTGAAGACCAGAAAGCTGACAGGGGAATACTCCCACTCATTGTACTCTCTGTCTCCCAGCTGCACATGGATTGGCTTTCTTCTAAAATTTTCTTTGAACGTTCAAGGAGCTCTACACGCCTCTGCTTCTTTTTAGCTGAAGCAGAATCCTCAGTTTTGGCAAATTCCACAAATTCCTCCTTGCTGCTTTCACTGCCCACCTTCTTCTGCCGCTTCATTTTCCAAGCCTGGTAAGCAGTCAAATCAATATCTGACAAACTCTTCCCTTCTGTTTCCTCCTGACCTGCCTGGCTGCCATCCTCTGCTGGAGATGGTGCAGATGATGGTTCTAAATCCTTCTTGTGAAAGCCAAACTGGATCCTCTTGACCTTCCACCTTTCTAGAGGAGTCAACTTGTCCTTGTTCTTTTGGCAGAAATTGTAGAAGGAGCTACAGGAGGAGTCTGAAAACACACTCTCCTCATCCACATCCCTCTCCTTTCTTCCCGTTTCTGGGGATTGTCTCTCCCCACAGGTTTTATTCCTAGAATGATACCTCTGAGCAGCTTCTTTCTCAATCTCCAGAAGCCTCTGATTCCACATGTCCCAAGTGCTCTCAGAAGACGTAGAGCCTGTGCGGCTCCTCCTCATCCTGCTAAAGCTACTGGCTTCCAGCTGTTTTTTTAGGGTTCGGATCTCAAAACTGCTCACACTCTCAACATCACTGAATTCACCTGATGGGTAAGGTCTTCCTCCCATGCTGCATTCACCATCCTCCTCCCTGGCTGTACCCGCCATCTGGTATTTCTCATTTCTGCGCTGCCAATCATGGATCCTCCGTTCCATATCCTCATCAGATTGTTCCTCTTCCTGATCCAGATGCTTTGGAGATGTTCTTCTTTCATGGTGAACTCCTGCTTCCTTTGCAGATAGGCCTTGTTTCCTCCTCCATTCCTCATACAATTGTTCCTCTTCCTCCTCAGTGATCAGGGTGGAGTGTTTGGAAACCCAGCTAGTTTTTTCCACTGATGAAGAGCTCATAAAACTACCCAGAATGCTGCTGGTGTCCTCTTCTTCTACTGTGATGGAGTGAGCTTTGGCTCCCCTGATGCTCCCTGAGTCCCCAGCTCCAGACAGCCTTGAAGAAATCCCCGCGTAGGCAAGAGGACTTTGGCTTGGAGTCACATCCTCATCTCCAGAACGCTCCAGCTCTCGCTCCTCCAAGAGCTGCTCATTGAGCTCCCGCAGCTGCTTCAGGAAGCCATCGTTGGGGTAGATGGCACGTTTCTTCCTCAGGGTCATCAGAGCCTCCAGAATGGTCATGTGGTGGTAGATCATCAGGTAGGCAGCCACCAGCACAGCTGAGCGGCTGATCCCCATCTCACTGCTGACAAGGATTCTGCCTACAGATAGTGAATATGAAAGGCATCAGCTATTTCCAATAACAGACAGGATGCTCTGGTGTGTAGCACAAAAGCAGTCTCTGTGTAGTGTTAAAAACTACACTGATTACATGTTTCAGAGACTGAAACCAACACTAAATATTCACCAGCTTTACCTTAATAAAAATCTGGATATATATGAATAAAAAGCACATTAGTCTCAAAAACTGTGGGCAGGCACATTTCCAAACAATCTAAATAGTATTTGTATTTTCGCCTACACACTTCACTTACTCAAACAAAAAGCTTATAATAGGTAAGGCAAAGCTTATAATAGGTAAAGGCAAGTGAGATATTCTTAACTTGCTGGCTGACATACGGTCAGACATTTAAGCTTTCCATGCTTTTTTCTCAATATGTAAAAAAGTGAGATATTAGCATTAGCCTCCAGGAAGGTATTGGGAGGATAAGCAAGTAACATATTTTTTCTATAAGGGACATTCTAGGACTTAAATAACAATTTTATATTAATTTAATTGTATTTTTGCCAGAATCTAGATCGGTTTTGAAGGTGCAATCAAACAATTACATTGACTGACTGAGGTCAAAGTCCTGTTATATCTTACAAGAGCTGAACCAAGCAACTATCAGAAAAGAGCTGATTTTGACAAACTGATCCAGATGCTTCAAACTACTGGGACCCACTGTCCTGCACCAGTAACTGTATGAGCAAGAATCCATACGGACTATCTGCTTTATTTTATAGCATTTACTACCTCTTGCAGAAAACTAAGCTTTGGCACAGACAAATTGTTTGGGGTTTAAGTTACTTGTATGGCAAATTACAGCTAAAGAAAAGCTTGTAAATACGAAGAGAGTGTAAATGAGGCTTTGCTAGCTTGCAAACAACTGAAATTACTGTTTCTAATTGTGTGATAAACTCCAGTTTAATCAATCTGTTTGCACTGAAACTTAATGAAGCCAATTTAAGCATCATCTTTCTAACTGCTGATATGTTACCACAAGAGGTTTACCTAATGAACCTCTTCCTACAATCCTGAAATCTCTTTAATACCTTAGCATCAAAAGTCTTGGTTGCCTTCCAAGTGTTTTACCAGCCAGCTAAGCCCATCTAACAGCTCACCAAGAGAGGGAAATCTCCTTCCTTTCATTTCTTCCAAGGCTCGTAAGCCTTGGTGCATCCTCCTCGTGTTGTTGAGTTATTAAAACTGGCTCAACGTTCCTTGCATACTAACAAAACTTTATACTTTTCTTACTGTCACTACTGCTAGGAGCTAATCTGTTGCCTTTCTACAGAAATGAGATTAATTGACAATTTATATGAAGAATATCAGTGATAACACAGACCCTGGTGCTTCTTTCAATACTGAACTGCAAAAAGATATTTCTAACTGTCCACTGAATTTGCAACAAAATGACCAGTTGTGCACTGGAGGTCCACAGAATTGCCATGGAATTGAAGTCCAGCAAATCTGACAGCAGCCTGGGTGTAGACACCCAGATGTTCAACTCAGCCACTTGGACTGTTCTAGTAAATCAGCCTGGTTTTTTGCATCATGGCGAAACTGAACCGTGCAGGGTACAGGAATATATCTATCTCTCTCTATATATAGTATTATAGAGTATCAATGTTTTTTTAAAACATATTAGAGCAGGGATTCTACTCTTTGCTATAGTCAGGTTCTTTCAAACCAGCTGCAGGAGCTGACTTGCAGCCACTTTGAACCTGAAGCCATGGGGCTGCTGGGCTGCCTCCCCTTACCAGTTTGCTCCCTCCTGTTTTGAATGAGACTGGGCAGAAACGGGCAGGAGGTGTTCACTGTCATGCAGAGGGCAAAGGCTCTGCCTTCTACCCCATTACAAATGCGGCATATCAGCTGTTTATCAGAGTAAGGTTTCTCCCTGTTAATTCCCAAGCAACCTGGAACCACTTCAACCTTCTCCTCTTACCTCTGTAAGTCAGCAGGGCTTCGTCAAGGAACTCTGCAGCTGGGCGGAAGTGTTTGGAGATATCTGTATCTGGAAAATCATCCACTTCAATGCCCAGGTACTGGATATTGAGACCATTGTAGAAACTGGGCCCTGTATAGACACCTGTGCCATGAGCTGCATTCAGGACATGGGTGATCCCCAATCTCTTCAAACGGCTTTTGTTCACTGCAACGCTTCTGCAGAAAAGGAAAAAACATGTTAGATATCAGTGCCCCTATTTTAGGTGGGAAAACAGCTGCATGCTACAAGGCCTACATAACTCCCAGTCCATGTAACTCTCTCAGCATGAGGCACCACTCAGCCCTTAATGTCCTTTGAGAGTTCTATAGATATCTCTTTCCAATACTCACTGAGAAAAGAAAACAAGAAGCCCGCATTCACCTGTAGAACCATATGCTCTGTTTCCACTCCAGCTTGGTTTGAAACTCATACTGCCATCCTAGGTTCAGGCCAGGTACTTATTTATCAATTTTTATCATGCCATAATTCATGCTTTATTCTATATCCCCTTCTAATTCTGTCTGGTCACTTACACAGGTACCTCAGACAGCTGAACCATGGCACAGGAGACCTAGTCATGTTTACTTGACATTTGCTTTGGCATTACCTTTTAAACTCCCTTTTACATACCAAAGACTTTAGTTCCAATTTTAGGGCCAAATTCCAATCAGAACAGTGGAATTTGGACTTATTTGTCTTTTCCTCTCTTAAACTGTTGAAGCATCTAAACAGCATAGGAAAGCTGCTGATTCTATTCCAGAAGTATTTACTTTCCAGTGCATAGAGATTTCTGTGAGCACAGTCTGAAAAACACTTTAGGGCTCTCTAGGGATGAAAGGTATTAGATGCATGTAATACATGTTATGCCTTCAATGGTTCCATTTGACCCTTTACTGGGAATCTTGTGCAACTTGATGACAGAATCCGACACTCACTTTTCTGCTATGAAGACATTAGGCCAGACTTCATCCACAGCGTCCCTGGGGGTCTCCAGCCTGTCCTTCACAAGTGCCCTCTGCAAGTCCATCACACACGGCGTGTTAAACAAGCTGGTGTCATCAATCTTTTCCTTAACTCGGTTGTACAGGTCTTCCACCATCAGCTGCTGCGCAGACTCCAACATCCTGGGACACACCGAGTCCACCCTGACATCCTTTGTCTTCAGCTCTGGAATAAACTGACATTGTAACTAAAAGCACACAAAAACAATGCAAATGTATGAGCTAGCATTACTTGTGCCTGGGACAAGCCTTGTGGCTTTTGTTCCCCAGAAATATCACCCTGTTTATGGTTGAACTGACGGGGGCTCCCAGGACGAGTGAAGAGAACTGAATCTTGAGTCTATGTTTCAGAAGGCTTATTTATTATATTAAGATATATATTATATTAAAATGGTATACTAAAATTTTACTAAAAAGAATAGAGAGAAAAGGATCTTTCAGAAGGCTAGCAAGGAATAGAAAAGAATGAATAACAAAATCTTGTGACTGCTCACAGCCTCGACACAGGTGGCTGTGATTGGTCATCAAGTGAAAACAATCTACATGGACCAATGGAAGATGCACCTGTCGCATTCCACAGCAGCAGACAGTTATTGTTTACATTTCTTTCTTGAGGCTCCTCAGCTTCTCAGGAGAAAAATCCTGGCAAAGGGATTTTTCATAAAGTATCATGATGACACCTGTTCTATCTGCAATGTAGGCAGGTACGTGTTCACCTAGGAACTGCCTCAGGGTAATCAGCAATGAGAAGGGCACATTACACTCAGTCCCACACTGGCCAAAGGCCTGGGAGTTAAAGGCACCCTTATTCCAGGCCCAGAAGAATGCAGCTGCTGCCTACATCTTCCTGAAGAGGGGAAGTGGAGAGGGAGCTGCTGAGCTCTTCTCCCTGGTATTCAGTGATCAGACATGTGGGAATGGTTCAAAGCGGAGCTTGGGAGATTCAGACTGGACATAGAGAACCACTTTTTCTCTGAGAGGGTGGTTAAACACTGGAACAGGCTTCTGAGGGAGGTGGTTAATGCCCCATCCTTGACAGTGTTTAAGAGATGTTGGACAGTGCCTTAATAATATGATTTAACTTTTGGTCAGCCCTGATAGTTGGACTTAGATGATCACATATGTCCTTTAAACTGAAATGCTCCATTTTGTTCTTTTTTATTCCATTCTACTCTAATTTAGTTTGTTGCAGCAAGCAACCAGCACTCAAACTTTATCCCTGCAGTACACAATTCTGCCACAGATACATTGCACAGCTTCAAAGGAAGTCACCAAACCTTTCTGTAAGTTGTTCTTTCTTTTCTACTTCAGATGGAGTTTTCTCATAAGGGCTTTTTTATGATTTAGGATCTGCAGATGAGAAAGGCAAAACAAGTGCAACTTCAGGTCTCTGTAACTTACATAGTCTCTTACCTTCACTGATGATTTGTTTGGCAGCCACAGCAGACGACAGATGGATTGGCTCCATGAAGATGCTCTCTGTGTCAGTGTCTGATATCACTGAATACCTGCCAACCAACCACACTGCCAGTTAGGCAAATGCCCTCCACTGGGATCCCATCCCCAGGACTTTAGCCCTCTTCACCCATCCCAGAGAGGAACAGCAGGGAACCGGAGCAGGGAGGATTCTTTCATTGTAGAAGGGAAGTCCCAGCTCTTCTCCCACATCTCATTCCCACCCTGATCTCCAGCATGGCACTACAGGCTTCAAAGATGCCTTGGCATGCAGTGTTTGCAGGATGTAGACAGGTCCCATGGGGAGAAGCTGCAGTGGGCTGGGAGTGCAATCAAATTGCCTCCAAATTGTGGAGGAGTTTATGGATAGAGAAGATCAGTGTCTGGTTTGAGACTGGGAGGAGGATGGATCACAAGAAATAGTCTCACAAGTAACTCCCACTTAGACAGAAATAAACATGGTCCCAACTAGAATTTATTGAGTAATTCAAAACAGATTGTATTAGAAAACTGTTGGGTTTTCTTCCTGCCAGTTAATTGCCTGCAAGCATCCTTTGAGTTACCACAAGCTGCAGTGCAAGCACTGAGATTGAAGCCCATGAATCTCTCCCTCAGTACTTTGTACCTTGGGCACTTCAGAGCATGAATCTGTGGTCAGTCTCTCCACTCACTCAATGTTGTGTAACTGTGGGTCAGAAACCACTGTGACACCCACAAACACCTTTGAAGTGAGTTATTTAACATAGTGTAATAAGTTTTTGTTAAGCAGAAAAGGCCACTACCTTAAAAACAAGTATATTTCCCACTGGCTCCACCTATGCAGTCCAAGAAGATTCAGTCTCTCAGACCATCTTAACAAAGTATCTTACAGAGCTTTTCCCCTGATCTACACCCTCTACACTTCCAAATAGATGGTACAAATCACTAGGACAAGTTTGCTGCCATCACAGAAGCTCTCTGGCAATGCAAGGCTTGCAGACTTGCAATACACTGTTTGTTTTGGTTTAATTAAAGCAGGAGAGGGAGGGTGATTAATATGCAGTCAGGGTGCAGCAGTGTCTGGAGAGCTGAACTGCTTTCAGGCTCCAGAATCAAAACAGAGGGCACAGCCATAGGAAACCACTTAACAGGCTCATCCAGGTCATTTAGTTGAGTTCCAGCACTTGTCAACCGTGACTGAAAGTAATCCTTTTCTAGTTCTTCAAAGGAGTTTACGAGATGAGCAAGGGGAGTCTCAGTCTCATTTACAGGAGCTGACACAAATTTGCAGCTATGCCCTGCCTTCGATTCCTTTTGCTGTAAAGGTTGCCTTCAAGCTCAATAAAAAGGTAATAGTTGGCAATAATCTGCCACCACAGGCTCAACACATTTTACCTGTAGCTGCCCTGAGCATCTGTGAAACACAGATCTGCCCAAGCTTGGGTCTTTCAAGGACCCCCTTCTGGCTGGGAAGGATCTTGCTATTTTCATCACTGTGTTTTGCCACTGACAGCAAGAAAAAAAGGGAGAAAAAAAAGGAACAGGGAAGGGAAGGGAAGGGAAGGGAATAAACTGGAGAGATGTTTCTGTTCATTTTGAGTGACTGATGAGCAGTAGGAGAGAGCTCAATACAGAATTTTACAATGCATAATTTTACTTTATGTGAGCTCAGTGATCTTCCTAAACAATTTTGAAATACATGTGGTTAAATGAAGTAAGTACTCAATTTTTTTGCAGTGTCCCACAGTTAGCAGGAAACATTTCATAACCTCCTACTTTTTGAGGGACACTGGGGAAGGTTATTTTCAAACTCTATACCTACTCCTTGCTTTCAGCTAAAGCATCTCAAAGGTTACAGAAAGCCCTACAGAGCATTTTGCTATAGGAAAAGAGAACAAAGGGGTGTATTTTTCCTTGTATTAGGAGAAAACACATCCAATCATGCTTGTTTTGCTTGAGGTAACTCAATTTCTGCCTGTGCTGTGACAGCCTCCTGTTCAGTGCCTGAAGCCTGTAGCTAAAGTTGGTTCTGAATCAGACCCAAATCCCAAGACCCTTGGTCTTTCTGCAGCTGGCAAAGCCTAATATCAACATTCAATAAATACACAAGTCCTTATAATGGACATAAAGATGAAGCTGAATTTGTGAAGAGTTGAAATTGGATCAGAAGTTTCAGCATAGGGGTATGAGAGGGTGAGACAGGGAAGAGGGACACCACCAGCCCACAGTAATCCTTCCTGCAGTTTATCCCTGCTGTGCACTCTCCCAGCAGGGTGGATTAATTAGTGCAGGAGTCCTGTCTCTGCAGGCTCTGTCTGAGCTGGCACACTGACCCCACCTCAGGGAGGGCAGGGAATCCCCGGGCTCAGCCTGACCCAAGTGCCAGGGTTGAGGAGAGGAAGGAAGGGAAGCAGGGAAGGGCAGCAGCTCCCACGTGCTGCCAGGAGCCGTGGCAGTGCCTGTGGACTCACCGGCTGGGCGAGGGGCTGCGCAGGTAATGGGCCTGCACGGCCTTCACGTCCGGGCCCTCCGCCTCCTCCTCCTCGGGCACCGCCGGCTCGCTGTCCGAATCTCTGCCACTGGCCATGGCGGCTGCTGGGGATCCCTACAAGGAGCAGGGCAGCAGGGAGAGCCATTACACAGGGCTGCACAGGAGGCCACTCCCTGGCTCTGGGGCACAAGTGGCACGGGGGTACAGCAGAAGGGCTCCCACACTTTGCTCCTGTGAGGAACCCTTTCCACAAGGGCTGCACTGGCTCCTCTTCCAGAGCACCTGCTATTCCCAGGGCCTCATGCAGCTCCCTGGCTGCTGCCCAGCGAGCACCAATGCTCTTTTGCCTGTGAGTAAGGGTGCTGGAAGGCCAGGAAGGAAGGGGTGGCAGGGCAGAAACTCTATACTCGCCTGACCGCGCGTGGTGGCTGGAAGGAGCTGTACACAGCCAGAGCCGGGCTAGAAGGAGGGTCAGGGGCAAGAAACATGAGACCTCGTGTCCCCAAAATGAAATGCTCCTAAAGCTTAAGGCCAAAGGAGCTTGAAGGCTTGGGACTTTGTCCTTGTAACCCTTTGTGTGGAGGCTGCTGTTCTCACACTGGGTGTGGGAGAGCAAGGCCACCACAGCTCAGTTAGGAACGTGGAAACAAGCAACCAACACTTGCCCTGGCCCAGGCAGAGGGACTCTTGCCTCAGTGCCACAAGAGCAGCGGCAGCTCCCACGGGCTCAGGCCAGAGGATGGCGGCCGCGTGGTCACTCACGGGGCAGTGAGCAGGGAGAAGGGTGAGCAAGGAACGGGAACTTACCCCTGTGCCTGATGGCTCCACTGGGGGTCCCTGCTGGCAACACGGCAAAGGAGTCCACTGAAGACAGCAAGGAGCGGTACTGGGGGGGAAAGCAACCAGCTGCCCCCCTCTCACTCTCTCCACTGCTTCTTCATCGAGGGGCAGGACAACTGTTGGCACCAAACCTTTATCAGCTTTCTAAATATAGCTGTCCTGACACTGGCTGCTGGATTGCATGGGGAAGGAATTCAGTGCCTCACAGACAGCAGCTGGTCAAGCACTTAACTCCTTCCCTGCTGTGGGCTGGATAGTTTCTCAGCTGCAGGAAAGAGTCCAGAGCCAGTGAGGCTGGACCTCTGCCTGCAGAGAGCCTCCAGGCAAGGGGGATCCCACCAGGCACAAACTGAAATGCAGGTATGACCTCTGATATCCTTGGGAAATGCAGTGCAGGCTGAACCCACTCCAATCTAACGGAAAGTAAGCTACCTGTCAACTACCTGCACTTCTGTATTGACTTTGGCATGGTCCCACACAACAGTCTTACCTCTAATTTGGAGAGAGGTGGATTTGATTGATGGACTATCTGATGGATAAAGAAGTGGCTGGATGGGATCCAAATACAGTCAATGGCTCAGCATCCCAACAGGAATTGTCAACAAGTGGTGCCCCTCAGGATCCTGGACCAGTACTGCTCAGTATCTTGAATAATGACACAGATAGTGAGACTGAGTCACATTCAGGAATTCTGCAGAGGACACCAGGCTGAGTGGTGCCCTGGATTCAGCAGGGGCAGGAATGCCATACAAAGGAGAAGTGGGCCCTCATGAAATTCAACAAGGCCAAGTGCAAGATCCTACATCTGGGTTGGGGCAGTCCTCAGTATCAGTACAGGCTGGGGATGAATGGATCCAGAGCAGCCTGGAGGAGAGGGATTTGGGAGTACTGGTGGATGAACAATCGGATGTGACCCAGCTGCACCTGCAGCCCATAATGCCAACCATATGCTGGGCTGCATCAGAAGTGTGTCCAGCAGGTCAGGGGAGGGGATTGTCCCACTCTGCTCCTGTGAAACCCCACCTGGAGTAAAACATTCAGCTCTGGAGCTCCTAGCACAAAACACAGACCTCTTAGAGAGGGTCCACAGGAGGGCTACAAGTTGATCGGAAGGCTGGAACACTTCTATGGAGAAAGGCTGAGAGAGTCAGGTCTGTTCATCCTGGAGAAGGTTCTAGGGAGACCTTATTGCAGCCTTTCTGTACTTAAAGGGGATTTTATAACAAAGAGGGAGAGAGACATTTTACCCGGGCCTGTAGTGATGGGACGAAGGGCAATGAATTTAAACTGAGAAGGTAGATTTAGATTAAATAAAAGGAAGAAATTCTTTATGAGGATGGTGAGGCACTGGAACAGATTGCCCAGAGAAGTTGTGGATGCCACATCCCTCAAGTGTCCAAGGCCAAGTTGGGTGGGGGTTTTGAGAAACCTGGTCTAGTGAAAAATGTTCCTGCTTGTGGCAGGGAGGTTCAACTGGATAATCTTTAAAGGTCCCTTCAGACACAAATGATTCTGTGGTTCTGTGGCTGTAAGACTTTCGGAACCTCCTCTGTTCAAGGTGATTCTGAGAACGTGTTAAAAGTCTCTTTTCCTCCAACCCAGCCTTGGTTGTTAAAGAACGACTCAGAAGTCTTTGGCTTTCAGTCTCAAGGCTGTTTATTTTCTGTTATCTAGAATATTTTCTTTCCCACCCGCAGAGGTCTGATCTGCAGGCACACACCATCTCTCTCTGAGGCACACACGCTCTGCCCTCCCATGGGGCTGGTATTGTCCTTTATACTACAAGCTACGTGTACTTTATTTACAATTATTTTCCAATAGCTATCACCTATGTTAGACTGTCTACTTCTATTCTAAACCACTCTAAAAGTGCCAACATCACCCAGAACATGGAGGTTAGAAAGGAGAAAGAAGAAGGACAGGCAACGCCCAAATTCCTCCATCTTGGGACTCCAAACCCCCATCCTAAAAATCCCAAAATGCTACTTTTCACCCTGTGACAACTACTGTTATGCTACTTAAACTTTTGTGACTTGTAATTCTTCATATAAGGTTGGTAATTTGCTCCATGGGTTGAGATCGAATTTCCAAGTGTCTTTGCCTTCCTGCCAGGACTCCAAGCCCCTGCCAGGACTCCCGAGCCCCCTGCCCAGGGCTCGGGCCATCCAGGGCACCCAGAGGGATGTCCTGGGTTCTGACATAAGACCAGCTGATTTTTGTTCTTAGAAGAGCTAGGACTGATCCACACTGTCTTCTCCGATGTCTTTTCAAAAAGGAAGCCTCTAGTTCCCATCTCTTGACCCCCCCCAAGAAAGCTCATGGGTCAGGCTGGCCCAGGACAGAACCAGATGAAAGTCTGAGTGCTGTTGATCTGTACTGGGGGCTCTGGTTGTGAGTCATGCAAAAACATCCCACTGTCGAATTCTCTTTGCAAACAAACAAGCAAACCAGAAAGGAAGTGGAAAATGAAACTCACCTACCTCATACTACAGATACCTTTGGTGCTGTATCATGCTGGGCCTGCACACCTCCTTCCTCCTTGATTGAGTGCTGCTTCCTGATGGGGGGATGGGAGCTGTCTGTAGCGATGCCACATCATGGCAAGGAAGAGCTGTGACACAGCCACTCAAGTCTTGGTGTGCTCACAGCCCAGACTTGTGTTAATGCAGGTACAGGGGTGAGCAAGCAGGAGAAAGAGAAGGTGGTATACTGATTTGTGGGTGTCACAGCAAGGGGAGGAAGGGATGGCTGATTAGGGCTTGAAGAGATCCTAACAGTTTCATGCACAAAAAGAGGGTGAATTGTGTTGATTCTGCAGATGCTTCCTCTGGGCAATGCAACCTCTAGCTGCTTCTGCAATGCAGTGACCATGTGTTCTTGTTAACTACTGCTAATTGTGGCAAGAAGTGGTCTCAAGATATTTGCTTATAGACTTCCTTTTATTGGACAACAGAGCTTTTAAAGGACCTAAATGTTGTGGGAGCACATATACCACTGGCATCCAATAAAAAAAGATGCTTTTAAAAGTCACTGAACTGCTTCTGAAAATCGTATTTGTGAATCTCTAGGATACAAGTGCAGCCAAGGATGGTGAAGGCCCTGCCACGCTCACTGCAACCATTCAGATGCAAAGATGGTGAGAGGAACCCTGTAGGTTGCAGACTTGTGGAGAACACTCAGAGCAGGCAGCCTAGCAGCTCCTCCTCGCTGCTGGCCACAGGTTGTCGGGTTTTGGGATCAAGGTGACCATACAGAGCAGAGGCAAGGATGACAGAAATCTTTGCTAATGACTGTTTGCATGTGCAAACGTAGCAAAAAGAGCTGTAAGTGGTTGGGCATCTGTCATTGGTAATTAATGTATTCATTCATAGATGAACCTGAACTGAACACAAACAGGTGCTGCCCTCTTAAGAGGGAAAGGTGGGATCTAGATGTTCCTCCTTCTCTTTACTGGCAGGAGTTACAAAGATTTATAGTGTTAGCACGCTGCTACCTGTGCATATTCCTCATTGGCTTTCATAGGCAGGCCTTATCAGAGTGTGCACTTTTGGCAACACAATGAAGTCACCCTGGTTTCATGCTGAAACTTTTCATGTCAATGGCAGTTTTATTTAAATAACATAATAATATCCCCTAAAAATCCTATATATCAGCAAAAAGATTCCCCAGAGCTGCAGCCATCAGCAAAAATAATACTTCAAGGGTTTGCATTGCCCACAGGTGAGGGACGAAGAAGCTGATATGCAAAGCTTTGGCAATGTTGCTGGTACCTATGGCAGCTCTTTTAGCTGTGGTGCCAATGCTTGTGAGCTTTGCAGCTCCTGCTAGACAGGGAAAGAAAATCAACCTAGAAACAAATATAAAATCTCTTAAAATTGCCCACATTAAAGCAGTCTGCTCTTGAAACCCCCAATGAGAGCTGTCAGGGGAAAGTGACAGGATAAAAGTGCCTAAATACCTTTCTCAATCTAGGCTTAAATAATGAACAAAAGCTATAAATACAGAGCATCTAAAACAAGTATCTTAATATCAGATTTCTGTAAGTATCAGGTGCTGAAGCATACACTCTCCACAGTACCTAGGAAATCAGTCTTAGCCAAGTCTCCAAAACAACAGTCCAACAATCCATCTCAGTGCCAACTTATTTACTTGTGAAACATCAGAGTGGCTGATAGAGGCAGGGTAAAAATCTTCCCACCAGTGGATCACTTTCATACCAACACGAGATGAGGCAGTCTCTGTGACTACTCACTCTACCATATTTCCCTGGCTGCCTGGCTGCACAAAAGGTGAGACCCATCATGTTGTGAAACCACAGATTCTTGGAATGGAAGACAAGTATTAATGCCTAAGAGGTACCATTCAGATATCTCTTACCCCAGCTGATTGGGATTACTGATTTTTATGGGACTGAAAGAACTTTCCATCTTTAAGATTGCAATCTGTCCATCAAATTCAACTGAAATCAGTGAAGTGGGTTTTGAAGTTACTGGAAAGAAGAGAGGAAAGAGAGGTTGTATAAATGATCCTGTGAAGATGATAACAGCAAGCTGACCAAGTTGGTTATAGTCTGCACTTTACTAAATTCCTTTGGTTATGTGAAGCTGTTATGTGAAGAACTGAGAATTAACACTGGAAGTGTGGGCAGATGGTGTACAGTGACAGCATTTTTGTCACTACCTCTGTTCATCAGACTCAAAATATTAAATGGGAGCAAAATCAAAAGTGGAAGCTGGAGTAGAGATCCTGCATGTCTCTTTCTGGAGGATGTGGGATCAAGTCACAAAAGTCTTTAAGGGACGTAAATATTTAAGAAACTCATCCTTGTGAGGAACCTCATCCTTGTGGGCTCCAAAGACAAGAAAGGAGACTACTGACCTTGCTCCAACTTTGTTTAAATCTTAAGTAATTTACAGTTAACATTTTGAGATTAGTTAACAAGCTGTTTTCGGAAAATGTCTTCCCTTCTCTTTGCAGGGTCCTTGCCATCTCCTGCAGCTGGTCAAAGATGAGACACAACAGGATGAATTTTCCTACCAGCTGTCCTCATTTGGAAGATCCCTGAATAAAGTTTCTGTACTTTTATATGCTTTATTTTGCTTTGTGCTAACAGTCTGAAGAGAACTGAGGTTATGCATCAAGCACAGAAGTATAGATAGATGATCCTTTCTGTCAGAGGGATTGGATTTCCAGTCACTCCTAAGTTTCATTGTCTTGGACATTTTGAACCACTGCCACATAGACCAAAAGGCAAATCTTCAGTGTGGCTTCTGGCAGATTTACCACACAAGCCTGAGGTCAGCACAAGAGCAAGATACAGATCTGCTTTACTGCACTAAACACTGCTATCCAGTGTCAACAACTACTTTTGAGGAAGCCTCCTTCAAAATCCTCAATGAAGTTCATCAATAATATACTGCATTATATGACCAAATTCATCTCAAAATGGTATCTAAGAACATGATGTTCCATCTAGATGCCTGAAATGATCACTCACACCCTGGAAGTGACTTTGTCCCTCAAATGGCTAGAAATAGAGCATAGATACTATCCCACATGGACACATCCCTTGCTGCCTAGTGGCAGTGAAGTGCTTAGAAGACACACTGCCCTCAGTTAAACGTAATGTCAGATGTGTGCCTCAGCTGCCATCAGTCCCCCTTTTGCTCTTCAGTCAATTACAGCAGCGGCTATTTGTGACTCCCAAGTGCCCATCCAGAGCATGTGAGCAGTGCTGGCTGTGCAGTGCCCATGCCTTGACAGACCCAGCACCAGAGTGCTGCAAGCCACGGGCCGGGTGATCTGTCCAGCCTTCTGCAGCAGACAGGGAGCAGTACCTTTGGTACCTGTGGCTGTTGTGTCAGCCACACACTGGGCAGTGGAACAATGGGCATCACAGAGTAAGAACCTGGCTGAGATGCATCTCATATTTAGATAACCCATCACTCATCCAACTCCCATAAACTATGTATTTGTATGAGTATTTAGAGTAAATGGAGTTAGGCCCCTCAGGTCCTTAAAGCCTGGATGTGGGCTGCTGCCTGCATTGTGAAACTCTTTAATACCTTTTTAACTCTTTTCCTTAATAAATATTTGAGAAAAATGAGGTTTATCCTCCCCTAGTTGCCCATCAGCACATGCATGACTTCAGCTGCACTGCACACTCCACCCCCAGTCCCAACACACCCTTCCCTTGCTCCGTGCACCTGCGTGTTGGGAGAAAAGGGGAAAGGCCATTTAATTGTGGGAGAAAGTTCACAACTGGGGAAGGAGCTCACAAGTTTACAGAGAGGAGCAAGTGATGTCAAAGCCTACTGGTGATGTGGCTTGTCATTCTGAGGGAGGGGAGGGGCAGGCTGGGGCAGAAGCACTTTAAAAGAGACTGAGGAAGTGAACCTGCAATGACACTGCAAAGCAGCCCTTCAGGGAAAGCCAATTACCTAGCCAGCCTCCTGGAAATTACAAGGAAGAGCACCTTGAGGTGAAACAAAGGAGAGATGAGGGGGACGGCAACAAAAGGACTTGGGCTGTTCATTTTCAGTGCAAGTGAGTACTAATTTGGTTATGTCCTCAAGGGTTGGGTGGAAGGAAACAGCACTACAAAGTACAAGGACTCCAGTGCATTTTGCATGTCTCTCTTTTGTTTAATGAAGGTTCCTTTGTGCTTATGGCCAGACAAGTGTGTGTACCATCTCTGTGCTGAATGTCCACACACACAGGCATCTCCCAAAACTGTTAGGAGTGGGAAAAAGTGTTGTTCTTTATGAAGCCAGATAGTATTTTTCATAAACAGTTTTCTTGGTTTCTGTTAATGCAATATTTACCTCTGAAGAAGGAACTTCTTCCTCTGGAAGTCTCAGTTCCACTGCTTTTTATCCTGTCTCATATTCTTATATCAATGTTCCGACACCTCATTCCAGGCTTCAGACCAAGCTAAGTACAAGGGAATTGCTTGGGGCTTTTTAACTAAAAATTCTGAAAACCTCATTTCAACAATAAGACCCACAAAAAGGAAATTCACAAAGTTTAAAGTACTTTAGTCAGAAAAAGTAGATGGGCTCCACATGAAACAAATGTGACTTGGGTCATGGTTTGATGATCATTATGTAACTTGTGCAATGCCATTGGTATTCACTCTCATTTTTCGTTATTCTCACCTTTCATGCTATGCAAATTATGCTTTTTTTTTGCTTGATCAGAATCTCAAAAAAATCAGCAAACAAAATATTCCTGTAATTGTATTAATTGTGCTTCAGTCTGTTAACAATTACTCAGTAAGGAATGTGAAAGTAGAAATGTCACTTTGATTTTCTTCCTTTAAAAGTACAAATCTCTAAGCAGAGGGAGAGAAAACCATTCTCGTTTTTTAAAATGTTACAAACATACAAAATGTCTCTCACATTTTTTTAAATGTTATAAACACACAAAGTGATAACACACAAAAACATAACTCTAGGGCTTAAATCTAGGTGACATTGCCTCTCTAGTAGTAAGTAGACTATTTGTCCTCTTGCCTTTTTTGGAGTTCTTTCAGAATTTCCTTCCCCTGCCTTCCGCCGTATTTTGAATAGATTCTGTTTCTGCTCAGAAAAAAATCCCCCAACCTTTGAAGAATAAACCACAACTTTTAAACCTGATGACTATGAAGTGAAACATGGTGAGAAGAGGAAAGGAGGAAATGAGCCTGAGTCAGTGACATCCCAGAATGAAACTATTGCTTCCCTGAGAGATGGAAGCTCTTTCTGGGATGCAGAAAGAGATGTGGGTGACAAATTAAGACCACTAGAAGCAGTGGGACGTGAGGGTGATGTCCCACAACAGATGAATAAATGTGTTACAAGCTGTGCCTCACATGCAGTGTTAGGTTCAGCTGCTCCAAACATGTCTGGAAAAAAAGAAAGATCTCATTTATTGTAGGATTTGACTCATCCAATTTGAAGAAGGAAAAGAAGTCTTAGGGTTGGGTGGTTTCTTCTCTGCCTCAGGGCTGCGTTTATGACCTGTCAGTGAACCCCAGCCCAGTGGAACCAGTTTCTGAGTGACAAAAAGATCAGGAAATGGGTTTTGCTCCATCTCCTAGCACAGACAGAGGTGCTTTTCACCTAAATGCAGGAAAGCATCTCTATCCAGTCACAACAAGCAAGGAGAAAGCTTTCACAGGTGTCTCTCATAAGGAGGGCATATGAAAACAGCAGTCAGAAAGAGCCCCGGCGCTACGCAAACATGGGCCTTGCCCTGGGTGCTCCAGGGCAGGGAAAGATCTGGGAGTGGCTGCAATAAAAGCCTGCTAGAAATACTTTGTCCTGGTTTCCTTCTCATAACTGTCAGCAGTTGTAAATGAAATAATCCCCAAGAGAACAGAACCCACCCCTGCCACATCACAGAGGAAGAGGTGAAAACACACCTCGCCAATAACTGTGGGAGCCCACAGAACAACTCGGTCGTTGAGAGCATGCAGGAAGATGGGAATTTAGGCCAAAAGCAGATCCCTGTGCCAACTGTCCCATGGCACCCTGTGTGATTACCTGAACTGTCACCCCAGGTTCTTAGTGCAGTGACAACACAACCCTTTGGGTCCCAACACTCATTTTCTAAGGGACTCTTGTTCACTGGTAGTCAAGGATGTGGCAGTGCTCAGCTTGCCAATGACCTAGCGTAGGGGGCTGTGTGCTCTTCCTGTCTAAAAAAGTGGGTATTCACAACCAGTTTGCAACTCAGGGTGCAATCTAGAAACCCTGTGCTCTCTCCCATTACACTTACAGATCTAACCTGGACAAAGATATGGCAGAATGAGGACCCAAAGTTTGCTAGGTGGCAACTTTTCAGATGAATCCACTCCAGGGAACAGTGACTACTCAGCTTTCAGAAGCAAACCTTCACCACCACATGCAGCATGCCCCTCATGGGGGAAGCCCTCCTCCTCTTTCCTCTTTGCCATGGGAGCACCTCTGAGCAGCACTTCCTTCCTTGCCATTTACAGTTTTCCCAAATGTTTTCCACAAATGACAGTGCCATTAAAAAAGAAACAAAATCAAAACCTCAAAGCAACAAACCCAAACACAGAACCCACACAAACTGTTAGGAGAAAGCAGGTGTTTTTAACCATGGATTCCTGCAGGCATGAAGGTCACCTATGGCAGGGCAGACATAAATGTCCAGCTCAGTTCTGAGAATAACAAAGACCTGCCCACCAGGCAATGATCAGACATGATGAATTAAGAGCAAGTCAGAGGGAATTCTGTGTAAAAAAACCACCTGCCCTGTGCCCTGCGTGCTTCCCCAGGGCACAGAGGGATTTCTGTTTTATTCCTGTGCTCCAGAGGCAGGAGCTGGAGTTCTTGAACAAAGGTGACTACTACCTTACTCATTTTTAGAAAAAACTAAGAGCTATTCTTCCCTTGTTTCTTTCAACCACTCTTTGCTTCTCTAGGTTTTTCTATTTTCAGGAATGAAAAACATGAACAGGTTTTGATTCCCTAGCACAAAATGTCACTTTTCTATGGATTTGGATCGAGGCAAGTTATTTGACGGTTTTCCTGATCCTTGAAATTTGACAATATCAGTTTGTTAGTTTAGCCTGAATCCTTAAGACTGCTGATGCACTTGTAGTATCTGTTTATCTGTCTCCCTCTGTACATTCTGAACTGTCAAAGGGTGTCAGTCACACTGAAGGGGGGCTCAGGAAAAAAATAAAGCATCTTTCTAAACTCCATGGCAATATACGAATAGGTGAAGAAGAGGGAAGCAAGGAACAGAGAGCAGAATTTAGCTCTAAGCCATCCTGTGTAGCAGTTTCCCAGAGTCAATCAGGCCCCAGCAAACATCACCTCTTGCTCAGGGGAGAATGTCCTGGATGACAGGGAATTAGGAGTTATTATGGCACCTAAGGAAGCCAAAGAGACTACCACAGAATCCAGATGTTGTTATTTTTGCTAAATGCAGCATTTATTCTCTTCCTAGTTCTGGTGTCTGTTCAAGCCCTCATTGTGGAAGCACCTGAGAAGCAAATCCAAGTGGCAAGAGGAAGAAACGCTACCCTGCGCTGTAATTTTAAAACAAGCGCAGCTGCTGACAGAGGAGACCTGGTTGTCTGGAAGAAAATCAATAGCAAGGTAAACTGAGCTGCATAAAGAAATGGATGAGAGGGCATCCAACAAGGGGCAGGAGATGGAAGCTGTCAGTGGCAATGGATGTTGGAAGAAAAAGACTTCCTTTAGACTTTTTTTTAATCCCAGAACTGTGCAAACAGAAATGCTGAGTCTAGATGCAATTTATCCCAAATCTACTGCACAACACTAGGCAAGCCCCCACCCCCCTTACAACTGTTTACTAGGATACATCACTATATGTACTGTGGAGTTTACATCTATTAAAACATGTGAAACACCCAAATAATTTCTAAAAATATATGCATGTCTAATATATGTCTAATACAAAGATATATGTCTAATACATATATCTTTGATACAATATAACAAGTTTTAAGTTGATGATAACAGTACATGGAGAGATTCTTGAGGTCTCCTACGTCCATTTGAAGTACTGAAAGGTTAAGGAACTTTTAAAGTTCTCCCTGACTGCTTGGGAATTAGTGAGAGGGGAAGCAGCCTTTGGAGATTTCCTTGCAAGAACTGCCAAGGGTTTCTTCTCTGGAGATCCTTGCTGGGAGAGTCTGTGCAACCACAGGGCAATTCGACTGACATGGGTCTCAGACAGTCCTCTCCTCATGGTGAGGAAAGGTGAATAAGCCCCAGCAAAAGAAATCAGTTGTCTCTGATTTCAGATAAGGTGCGAGAAGGGGATTCCAGACGGAAACAGAGATCCTTTTGAATTTCTACGTTTTTCTTGGCTTTTTCCCAAACTGCTGCAGCTTAAGGTCCCCTTTTCCAAGCTGCTCTTTAAGAGTGGGCTGATTAATCGAGTTAGATGGCAGACTCACACAGAAGAAAGAGGGCCTGATGCTGTCCCCTCCCTCTGTGCCAGGTTGACGCTGTGACGCGGTACTTCGACGGGCTCGTGCAGTACGGGGAGGGCTACGACCACCGCATCCAGTTCAGCGGTGACGTTAACAGCGGGGACATCAGCATCACCATCAGTGCTGTCACCATGGAGGACAACGGCACCTACGTCTGCAGCGTCCGCCTCCGCGACGACCCTCCCAGAGAGTCCGCGCTCCTCGACCTCTTCGTCCTCGGTGAGGTGACACAGGCAGTGCCACACCGGCCCCTCCTCTAATGTCCACATTGGTTTTCTAACAGATCTAATCAAACAGATTTTCTAATAGCAAAAACAAAATACATTGTCATCGCCAATTCCACCTTTGGTCTTTTCCTACTCCTGTGGAAGGACGCTGGGATACGCAGAGCAGGCAACTGCCTCAGACACCCGGCTATAGAAAACAGCCTTTAGAGCTGTACAACTCACTTTCCTAATAATCCAGACATCAGTACAGGGCTTTCCTCATCCCCTCTGTGGCCTGCCATACTCCAGGTATCAAAGGATGGGTCACCTAACACTATTAGGCACATCTCAAAAGGCATCTTGCGATTCCTTCTTGGCTTTCCAGTGCCAAAAAGGGAGACACAAATTAGAAACAAATTAGATCCAAATTCACTTTAAGTTCCTTTAAGAAGAAGGTGGCAGGTGCAAGACCAGCCTGTGCTTGCAAGAATAAAAACCACAGACATAGATGGGCTGAAACAAGAAACTGCTTCTGATTAATACAGTTCCTCTTTTCTTCCTTCAGTTGCACCATCCAAGCCCGAATGCAAGATTCTGGGGACACCAGAATATGGACAGACAATCAACCTGACCTGTGCTTCTCACGAGGGCTCCCCAGTGCCCAAATACACCTGGAAAAGCTTCAATGTGCAAAATGAGCCCCGTTTGCTACCATACACAGAAGGTATGAGAAATCCAAAGACATCAGGGCGTTGAGGTCTCTGCAGTTGAGGGCCGGAAAGATTCTAAAATGCAAATACAAAAACACTCTTAAGGCTTATTCTAGGAGTTCTCTGAACAGGAGTTTGATGTTCTCTGAACAGGAGTTTGAAAAGTTGTCCTTTTGATACAAGACATAATCAGGAGTAACTTATCAGGGGGAAAAGGACTCTTACCTGAAGTAAGAATGGTCAGAAATGCTTTAATTTCATCTCTCCCCTAGTGAGAAAGCTGGATGGCTCTGGAAGCAGCCAGAAATAATTATTTCTCAATTGCTGAGAGTAAGGCATAACATGAGGAACAACACTGAGTTTTCTAACTATCTTTACATCCCAGCTTGCTTCATGAGCAGATATCTTCCTAAACTGAAGGAAACAAAAGCTGGCTCTGGAAGCTTTCTTCCAGAGATGACCCCTCACCAGAGGAAGGGGGTATGAGAAAGTTACATCACTGTTACTTTGAGAATGAAAAAGGCTTCTGGTTCTTTAGGACTGACACACAGGCCCTAATAGTCTATTTGCTTTCATTTTAAGTCAGAATCTGGAAGGAAAAAGGAGCTGAATTTCCACAACAGGACCTTGACAGAACTATTTATACAGAAATGAGGGTTTAATACTCTTTTAAGTGTATCAGTGACAGAGGATTCAGATTTATTTCATTAAACAACTTTGTTTTTCCTGGCCTGTCCAGCTTCAGGAAGACTAAGTGTCTGTACCTACCCTTCCTGGTTTAAGGGAAGTAAACTAAAGATGATGAGACTCCACAGGATATTCCACAATCACAAGCCCATTCCTGCATAAAATATGCATCACCAGGGGCAGGAACTTCATTCATTTCACTGGCCACTAAGTGGTGCCAGCACATCACACACAGCCCTGAGCGCAGCGCGACTTGTCACAGCAGCAGCTTCCGCTGTCACCCTGTTGTTCCCCGGGACAGGAGTCTCTGCTGGCCCATTCCCACCTCATTTCTGCTTTCGTCGGAGCACCCATGGCCAAGCCCTGTGCCGACTGTCCCCAGGTGCCCCAGGCTGGTTGGGTGCCCTGTTGTCACTACAGGTAATTGCCTTCTGTGCCAAGCAAGTCCCACTGCTGCAAAGCGTGCAGAACCCCCTCAGGAGTCACGTCAGAGCTCACAGTACCTGACCCACATTTTTCCACATTTCACTCAATCACTTTTGATTTATTAGGAGCATTTAAATTCCACTTCTAGACTGAGATTTTGAGAGCTACAAACATCACACACACCCCCCACCAAAAAAACCCCCAAAAAACAAAACAAAACAAAAAAACCGAACAAAAACAATGGAGGGAGACAAGTAAATACCAGGAGTATGTAGAGACTGAAAGAAAATAAAAACTAAAAATCAAGCCAGCATATGGCCTGTCATTTCTCAGTTTGCATGCTCTTCTACTATCTGGCACTAGGTGCCAGCAAATCCTAAATATAAAAAAGTGAGAGCCCAGGGAAACAGGGAAGTCATTAGAAAGTATTAAGTCTTTTGCTTTCAGAGCAGGGATCTGGACCTCTCTCACTAGCAAAAAGCATGGACTACGCATACCCATATCAGCTGGAGATGCAACAAACAAACTGACTGCCTGAGCAGACAGAGCTGAGCTTCAGTCTGTGGTTCTGAGCTGTGTGAGGCTGGACAGAAAGCATCAGCATCACTGCAATCCTGTCACTAGAGTTCTTTGTTTATTTACACAGCCTGTGTGGCTTCTCCCAGACTAGAAAACTTTTCTCCCCACTGCTAAATAATTCATATCTGAAATCCTAAGAGCTGCAGGACTGAAGAGCTTTCTCCTGTTGAACAAGTTAATTCATCAAGATGGCCAGTTCTCAGAGCCAGGTCCTCATTTGAGCATCTGATATTTCTCAAAATCCAATGCAAAAACAAACAAAAAAAAAAGCTTTCTCCAAGCACAGACACTTCTCTACCCTCCACCTACAATTTTCCTTCTAAAAGGAATGTTCAAATTGCACATGTTCCCTGTAATCAAAACAGCACACTTCTGTTTATCCTCCCACAAATCACTCTTAAACCTAGGGATGAGCATGGCAGCTCCCAAGCAAGAGTGATCCATCAGCTTTAATAACCTCTCATCACTCCAACCACCCTGGGCTGCAACTGGAGCGCTGCTGTTGCCACTTCCTTCCCTGATTTTATTCTTATCTTTTTTGGCCTGATTTGTGTTTCACAACAGGGCAACAAATAACTCTGAAGAACATCTCAGCAGACACCTCTGGCTTTTACATCTGCACTTCAACAAATGTTGTGGGAACGGAATTTTGCAACATGACAGTCAGCGTTGTGCCACGTAAGAAATGGGGCTGCCTTGGGGAAAAGAAGTACTAGAGAGAACATCTTAGCTCAGAGTCAAAGCATTAGAAGAGGGGAATGCTATCATGTGGTTATCTGCACATCCTTAAGAGAGACCCTCTCCACTGGTTTACAGGCTGGTAGAGCACTCACCAACTCATTGGGTTAGTTCAAAAATGACAAAAAAGCTCTGTAGAGTCAGACAGCACTGAATTTGCATTGTCTGAAATGAAACTTTACAGACAAAGAAGAGCGGTTGTTCAGATCCAGGGGCTCCTCCCTGTCAGTAGCTAACTGTTCCTGTACTATCCAGTACAGAACTATTTCCAGCTGCTGTAGTCAAACAAATGTAGCTTCCACATTTGTTTGGTGGGGGGGTTTGAAGTGCAGTGATTGTGCTGATCATCCCCTTTGACATCATTGTCCCTGCTAACTCCTCCCTTCCCTCGCAGCATCCATGAACATAGCTCTGTATGCTGGCATCATTGGTGGAGTTGTTGCTGCCATTGTGGTGATTGGGATCATTGCCTATTGCTGCTGCTGCCGGGAAAGCAAGGACACCGACTATGAGATGACGTGAGTACCTCTCCCTGTGGCAGTGAATGGAACAGATGAAGGGTTCTCCTTCTCCCTCCAGCATCAACAGATGGAGTGGAAAGCTAGGGAGAAAGAAATCTGGGAAAGCATGCACTGCTTTCTCCTTTCAGTGTCCACCTCAGTGGCTCCCATCTCTCCTCATGGGAGATGCCCAGGAGTCCCAGACACCTTTGTGTCTCTGGGCAGAACCAAATTATTCAAACCTTGGATGTGAATTAGCACACATGCTATGAAAAATAAACAAGTACCTCCCACACCTCTTGCATCACCAGCAAGACTGAAGTTGTGGACTTCAGTGGGTGCAACTCTAGATCAGCTTAGAGCAGTTTAAAAGTATCCTAACACAAAATCTCTTCAGCAACATTTCTGGCTGGTTTTAACATCTCTACTCCCAAACAATGTTTTAGGGTGCAAGAAGACAGAAATGAACCCTCCAGGCAAATGCCAGCAAGGCATGAGAGCGAAGGGGAGGATGTGGAGAATGAATGAATGAAGAAACCACTGCCATTTCCAGGATCTGCTGAGGCACAGACATCACTGTAGAAAAGAAATAATCCCTCTTTCTTACTGCGAGAAGTTGAATTACAAAATGAAAGCCAAAGACTCTGCCTTCAAGTTCTGGGAGAGAACATTCTTGCTTCCCTGGAAATAAGTGCTTGATGTACAGTGAGCAATAACACACACTCTCACAGCAGAAAAATGCACATGGAGCACTGCTGCACCCAGTCATCCAAAAATAACCAGTCTTCCAGACTTCCAACTTTCTGAAAAAAGAAACTATCAGGTCTATTTGGAGAACAGAGGAACAGAGCTGCTGATGTATCCCTAGATCCACGAAAGGTTTGAAGGTCACCAATTGCATTTCATCAAGGAAGGGTGGTCTTGTTTACTGAGTTATGCAAATGTCACAGCTTTCACCACTGTTCAACACAGGAACTGTTTTTAAGGAGGTTGAAGCAAGATGATTTTTAAAGACATTTTGTTAAATGTGTTTTTTGTATGTATTATACATGCACATATAAATAAATATATGGAAAAAAAAACCCCAACATCGATGACCAGTGAGTCTCCTACTTGGGACAACAGTTCATAATAATGTCACAGATAAGGTAAGAACTTAGATGGGCAGCTGATAAGAACTAGAAACACTCTAGTAGCTTATTTACTGTCAAACTCCTGAATTTCTGAGTTCTAGCTCCCAGAGCTCCTAATTTCCTTTACATTACTTTTTCCTGCTGATTGTTGCACAGGCAAGTCAGAAATAGTCCATTGCTCCCGATGCTTCTGAAAAAATGACAATGTGAGAGCATGTACATGGCAAGTACATCCTTAATTAAAAGAAAAATAAGTGGGGGGAGTGGAAGGAAAAAGGAAAAACAACTTTTTGTTCAAAACTCTAACAATTTAGTCAGAAGCACTGCATTTTATGTGCAAGATGTGTGCAAATATGGAGGGAAATCCTACCAGTGGTATCTTTGCAAGAGAACGGAGTGTCCATCCCCAAGGACTATCAATGGCTATTAAAGCTAATTAAAAGGTTTTTTAAGATACTTTTGCAGTAAAATATTTATCCTTTCAAAACTCCTTACTGCATCTTCAACTTTGGGAGTTTCAGCAATGCCTCCCACATACCCTTTACCCCCAAACAGTTACTGTAATAAGAATCTAAAATTTAACTTCAAAGAAGAACCAGCCATCCTCCCACAAAGGACCAGTATTTTCCAGATTTCAAACTATGAAAACCACCCTACCAGAACTGTAATTCTGGCTTGCTTTCTGGCTGCCTTTGTTTTACATAATCCTTAAAATACAATTACTCATTTGTAGTAATAACAACTGCAAAGACCAACAACAGGAGTTCTTTACAAAGAACACACAAATCCAAATCTCTCTGGCAATGGATAACCTGAAATGCAAGACATTCTGAGGAACCTTTTCTCATGATGCATGAGAAAACCTTGCAAAAATGGATGGCTAAAAAAGAACATTTCACAGAGAAGCTGAAGGCAGATAAAAAAAATTGGTGCATAGCTCAGAAGCAGAGCTGGTATGTATTCCAATCTCATTGTAACAAGCAAGGATAGTGTGAATTATCTAATTACCATTGTAACACATTTCTACTGTGAAACAAAAGCTATTTCTTTTAGAAATGTTACAGACATTAGTCAGCACAACCTGTTTCTTCCACCAGGAATAACAGTGTGGATTCTCAAAGACCTTAACTGTAAAGTCCACCAAAAGGACTTGAAAATTATCAGCAGAATAATGCCAGAATATAGCCAGAAATTGGCAGTGGTCACTAAACCATTGTAACACTCTGCTACCCGTCCCACACTCTTCATTTTTAGGATAAATGAAGCTTAATTGCTGTTTGTCAGCTGAAGTCTTCAAGTAACACGTGCACAGTGGTCATTTTAGGCATGAAGGAAAATACAGATTAGCAGTAAGCAACTGCACTAAGTTGTCTACAGAAACCAGCCACAAAATACAGAGGAGTTTACAAAATGACCCCCAAACCCATCTCTGCAAGCAGATTCCATAACTAGCAGAGGAAAGGCAAGAGTCCAACTTGACAACATTTAAAACAGAACTACTTCAAGTTGAGCAATGCTAAGCTCACTTCTGCACTGAGAAATCAACTAAGTGATAGCACATGGAGATATGGCTGAGATAATTTGGTGCTGCACCATTTTTTACCTTTTTTACAATACCTTGGAAGTAGTGCATTTATTAGAATGCTTTATGTGTTTTTCCTCAACCAATCTGTTCTACTCCCTCAGCCAGGAATACACATATTCAAACTCATGCCTTATTCCAGGGTTTTCCTGTGACTGAATTAATGTCCTGCCTGTCATGTCTTTTGAAAAAGGAATAACTCCAAGAGTTACCTCTAGTATAGCCACAACCTTATGCAAAATTAAACCAGCAATAATGAATTTGGAGGGAAGATAAATTAAGCTAATGATACTTAACTAATTCCAAAGATTTAACTTATCTACATCGAACTTCAATAACCACTTCCCTCAGAAGGCAGGAAGGAGGAAGAAAATGTATGACCAGGTAGAAAAGTAAATTCCTATTTTATTCTTTACATAGCAATCAGTAAACTACTGTTTAGTTGTGTTCAACTTTATTCACAAACTTATCACAGAAAGCAGACAGGCTGCTCAGGCATGATTTCGCATCGGCAAATCCATGCTGACTCTTTCCAGTCCTCTACTTCCCTTTCATGTACCCAAAACCACATTCCAAGAGGGCTTGCTCCATGATTTTTCCAAGGAGTGCAGTGGAACTGAGCAGCCCAGGCTTTCCTAGATCAATCACCCTTTCGACAGATGGGTGCAGTATTTGTCTTCCCTTGCTGTGGATTTCCTGTGCTCTCTGTGACCTTCAAATGTAAGAGAACAGTCTTGAAAAGGTGTCAGTCAGCTTCCTCAGCATCCTGGGATGCAGCACATCTGGCTGGAGGGACCACATGGGTCTGGAACTCCCACTGCTGCTGTTCTCATCCCTGAACCCTTCCTGAGAACAGATCTGCTTTCCCACCAACATCCCCACAGCCCTGGGCAGTGTTTAAGGATTCTTCCTTTGTAGCCCACACCTGCTTCTCCCTCCCTTACACTGCACCAGGATACAGCCACAAGACCCCTGTGAAGACAAGAGAGTCTTCCCAATCAATCTCCCTGCACTCCTGAATTGCTGTTGTGTTTGGGAGGCGCTGTCCTCAATGAACTGCCAACCTAAATGCACACACAGCTGGCACCAGGGATTCCACTCCTCCCCATTTCCCACACAACCACCAAGATCTGCTGTCACTGCATTCCCCACTCTTCTCAGGATCTTGGGAAGTATTTCCAGTCTTACAGACACACGAAAGCTGGTGCTGCCACAGCCCACTTCAAGATTCAGTACAGTGCACAATTCACAACTTGTCAGGAAGACAGGAGTTAATTATCCCAGCATCCTTGTTGCTAGAGCAACTGCACTCCTTTTCTGTTTATATGTACCAACTGTTCCAGGAAAGACACCGTGGCAATGTTCTGGCTGATGAAGTACACAATACAATGATCAAACCTCCAAGATTAATTCTGGATGTGTTGGAGCTCTACTAAAATTATTGCAGCCCAACATAAGGGAATTTGTAACTTCTGCTGCACTTCACCTGTTCACCAGGGATTGAAGGAAATTATTTGAAAATGGCAGAGAAGTTTAATGCGAACCTCTAAGACAAAACCACAGAAAAGTGAGGAAACAGAGATAATGCAGGGTTAGATTAATAGAAGTGTTTGCCAATTTCTTCATTTTACTAAATCATTGCAATAAAATTTATTGGCTGGCTACTCTGGGGTGACAGTGAGGGATGATAATCCTGCAGAAGTCATCAGGAGGGCAGAAACTAGATAACAAACTTGTTTTTCTCCTGCTCCACCACAGTACATTTACTCTGCCAAAAGGAATGATGTTGTTAAAGTCTTTGCAGTCAGCTGCAGCTACGTCTATCTATCAACCAGAAAATAAACCCAGTTTCACACATACACTTGAGTGACTTCACTTTTGGGCAAAGTCTGAAATCCTTGCTATCAGAAAAGGTTAGAACTTTTTAATTCAACCAACAGGTCCAAAAGCACTGCCTCTCTATGAGAATTATGCAGGTTTTTTAAAAACTTATCAAAAAAGAAAAATACAACTATTTTACAAGAAAATCAAAACAGGGTTTCCTAGAATAGAGGTTTTCATTCACCCCAGACAAGTACTTGTCCAGAAGAATTTGACCTTCAGCACAACACCACTTGACTGTGACAGCTCAAGACCCAGAATCCCTGAAATGGCAGCAAGTTTCCTAACGGAGAATGACTCAGCATGGACCTCACTCTAGGCAGCTGGCTCAGGACACACCCCATGGAATGAGTATCAGCTGCTGCTGTTATCCAGGATCACAGCACTGCTTCCTCCAGCCTGACACCTGACAGATCCTCCACACAGAAAATCCCCACCAAATTGCTGCCTTGTTTCTATCTTTTAGGATTTGGATGAGTGACACATTGCTAAGGATGCAACAAAGATTCATCTTACCTTCGACACAGCAAACCCTCTCTGATAACCTAACAGTTATAATGCAGATCTCAGAATTGGTACAGGCATCAAGAGGCAGTGTGGCTTCCCTTCCCACACATCACACACTGTCCAGCTTCTTTTCTCACACTTGGGAGGTGAGAGGCAGAGCTGCTGTCCATGTGAGAGAGCAGCTGGAATGCAGAGCTCCACCTGGGAACAGACAACGAGCCAGTCGAAGCTCTTGGGTTGGACACAGAGGACAGGCCAACACGGGTGACATTCCAGGGGATGGCTGCTGCAGATAGCCCTGCCAGAGGGAAGCTCTCAAGGCCTTCTTCAGACACCTGTGAGGAGCCTGACATTCGGAAGTGACCGAGGAGCCAAGGCGATCCCTGCTGGATCTCATCCTTATGGACAAGAAATAACTGGTCAGGGATGTGAAGGCCAGGGGGCAAATTTAGCTTCAGTAACCGCAAGATAGTGCAGTCATGGATCAAAAGAGGGAGGAAAACAGCAAAAAGCAGCATCACAGCCCTGGAGCTCAGGAGAGCAGTCCTTGGCCTTGTTCAGAGATCTGCTTGGAAGACTCCTGTGCTGAAAGAGGTCCAAGTGAGCCTGGTGATTTTTCAAGTATCACCTCCTCCAAGACAAACAGCAAAGCAAGCAGAGGCTGACCAGAGCTCCTGACAGAACTCACCCCTGAAAAGGAAACACACAGGAGACAGCAGCAGGGACAAGTGCCTGGGGAGAAACTCAGAAGTGCTGTGTGTGTGCAGGTATGGGGATAGGAAAGCCAAAGCACCCAAAACTGCATCTGGTGAAGCACATGGAGGGCCAAAAAGCAGGATTGCTGTGGGTGCATCTGAGTGGGAATGGGCGGCTGGTCATGAAGGACAAGGCTAAGGCCACACTCACATTGAGCTCTAATGGTAAGATCAGCCTTCCAAAGCAAAATTCAAATTAAAGATGTCAAAACCAGGTTTTGCTGTATCTACAGTATGTATGTGTGCTTCTGAGAGAATGGAAGTTCTGCCATGTCCCTGGTTCCTGCAGTTTACTGGAAGGAGAAGGTGGACAAGCCAGCAATGCAGAAGTAACAGTTAAATTAGAAGCAGCAGCAACTGCTGCTTACTCTATGTTAACATACTCTAAATAGAATGTAAAAGAATATGATTACAGGTCAATGTACTGATGTAGACTAGATCAGCAGAGCTGTCACTACAGTCATTGTTTTCATGATCCTCAGACAACTGTTCTGGCCAAAACCTTTAGAGTAGCAATGTACAATTAACCACTTGTCTACTACTATTATAACAAGAGCAAAAATACCTAATAACTTTGCAATGTGTGTGTTAAACCAGGATGACTTTTTACTCATTGCTGTCACTGGAGAAAGTCAGCTGCTCTAATAGGAGGGCAGAAAGGCAGGTCTGACAGAATTTATCAGCTGTCTCCTTCACAAAACCAGCTCTTCAGCCAGTTCAACAGATGTGCTACCAAACACCCACATGCAGAGTGTTGTCACCATTACATTTTATCCTGGAAGGTCTGTACCACTCAAACTTGGCTCAAGAGCCATTCTGCCCTGTCTTGGTTTTGTGTCCCCTTGAGAATTTGGTCATGCAAGTGGTGAGAATTTTGGCCTGATTTTGACAGTTTGTGCTTACCAGTACTACTCCTTGCACTTAGGAAGTGGGCTCAGGTTGCAATCCCTCATCTTTACTTTCCTTCACTTAAAGGAGAGAAGCATTACTTTCTTGTGCTTGTTTTTCAGAATTTATTTTTTCCAGAAGTCAAGAGTTGCAAATTGCAGAACAGCCAAGGAAGCAGAGCTCCAAAATGAATTTTCTATCATCCTTCAACAGCTGTTAGGGCTCCCCCTCAATAAATGCAGACTAACAGTATGAAATGGGCTACTTTAAATTAGTGTACACATTCTAATGGCATGGATCTTATGATTTTCACTACAAAAAAACCCCTCTAGAGTTGTTGGTTATTACAGTAAGACAGTTACTGCCCCAGTTAACAGCCCACTGCCTACAGCACATAATTAGATCTTCTACATCTTATGTGCCATTTTAATTTACAGGTGGTAAGGTACAGATATGCCACAGAATCCTAAAGGCATTTTCCCACTTCTGCTCACATTCTTGGTCTTGATATGTAATACATTAAGCTTAGTAAAAAAAAAAATGTTCTTAGGTTTATGCACTTAACACTGAATAAGCGTTTTAACAATAACTTTTAATGAATTCTCTCCTACATACGAACTGAAACAAACTTTTATTGCAACAGTGAACCCTGAAAATACTTCAAAAACAATAGTTCTGTACATTATGAAATATCAATGCAGCAGTGGCTGTCAGTTAAGAAACTTGGACAACTCTATACAAATGCAGAAAAGCCTTTAGCACTACTTGATAGACACTGTCAGTCACTGTCAGTCTGTTACAACATTCCCAGGTGCTTCATTGGTAAATTTCAGCCTTACAGCTTTAATGTCCCTTATTTGGTGAAAATCAGCAGGTAGGACAGCAGCCTCCAAGGAAGGAAATACAGAATCAATTGAGGAAATTCAGTGATAAAGGTGAACAGTTAGGCAAGAATAGAAATGCTTCAGTGATCCTAAAACACTAGAAGAAAGGGTTCAATTTGCCTTATAGCAACTGCAACAGGTTTCCAACTAAGCCAGCACTTGGCCTTTTCTGACATACTGATCAGCATGCTCAAATAAACCTCTTATTTTGGCTGCATTTTGGATTTTGCTTGCATTTGTTTTGTTGGGTTTTTTCCCTTATTCAAGGGAATGAACCACCTCATCTTGAGTTTCAGTACCTACAAGGAATGAAATCTTCACACAGTTAGTTGCTATGGAAATAGTATTTCAAAACTGGACATCTGTTGGTACAAAATCTAGGAACAACTTAAATAAGCTCTTATTTCTCAGAATCACTTGCTTAGGAGACACATGGACTAAGCACAAGGCACAGACAGACAACTTTTTGGGGATTAGTCCAAGCACTTCCTCCATAAAAAGGAACATCTAACTTCCCTAGAAAATGCCAAGACAGTGTCCCACTTTTTTATGTGCCCCCAAATAATTATGACTGGTATCTACCCAGCCTCACTAAACTCTTGTGAAATATATCAGTTTGAATTTGATACTCTTTCCTAAGAAAACACAACTAACAAACCAGCCCCATAACACCCACACTTCTCTTCAGTCTGAGGGACATGCATGTCTTAAAAAGCAAACTGATGCAAATTTAAAAAAAAAAAAAATCTATGCAGTACTTGTCCCTGATGTATATAATACAGCCTGTCCCTCTAAGAACATTAACAGATAAATTTGCCACAGTATTTCTTTCAAGACATTTTATATAAAATCTGCTTTTTTGCCTTGAAAGACCACTCAAATTTTTCATGGCTAAAACTGATATATTACAGCAAACTTCTGGGACTCCTAACTTCAATGAATTCCCCTAGAGCAGGCCTTCACACCTTCAATGCTGTCTCCCCTGCATCAGTTTTTGAAGCAAGACTGTTACACACTGAAATTTCATCTTCCACATGCAGGAGATGGGAAGGCTATTAAAAAAAGAAATAAAACAAAAAGTTTAAGTTGTTTACACACTGGTCACTAAAGAATTCTTCTAATACATTATACTGATTAATCAATCTTGAATTTGCACTCAATTAAGAAATACAACTAGTACAGCATGCAGTTTTAAAGATGTGACTGTCAGGTCCCTTCAAAATAAGTCTTCCTGTAGATAATGAACAAGATTCTTTAAATCTTCACAATAGTTTTATCATTCTAACAAGAATTTCAACTGTCAAGGTTTGCACAGAAGATGAAAAACTGCAGTCTGGAGAGACTACTAGTTATCTTAGGGAAACAAAGAAAATTAGAATTTACAGCTGTCCTGGATGTGAAAGAGATTTTCAGTTACTGAAAGACTTGGATAGATCAGATGCACTTCTCAGCAATCGAATAACTCCTCTTCCTTGTACAACACTTGCTCCACAAGGGGAGGTCTTCACACCACATGGAGCATCACCTAATAAATTAAATACAGTTTGCACATCAAATCAGCCTTTAAAGCTTGCATAAATTAATGGAATTGTTCTTCATGCTGTGGAGCTGAACCTATTCAATAGCTCTGATACAAAAAGTCAGGCAGGTCGTGTCCTCCACAAACACCAAGACCGTAAGATCATGATTTCCAGGTGGAACAGAGTTTAACTCAGCACGGATCTTATGCATAAAATATCAAGCTACAAACTTAGAACTCTTACTTATTTTGCAAACCTGTTCCTCTGAAGGTTAGCCATGAAATGCTCAGATGAACTGAGCTCAGAGGCCTTCTAGTAAAAAAATTCTTTCTGCAAAAAGAGACTTTAAAAAAAGAGATGTCTTTTAACTGAGTTGTGACAGAACACTTGCAACAAGGACCAGCTCAGTCTATACATACAATGAAATAAGAGCATGGAAAGTATTTTAAACATTGCCCTGCCACAAAGCACCTGGGCATGGGAATGGCTTCAGGTAACAGAAAAGCATAAATCAGAGAGCAACATTTCTAAGAAAAACTGAATTTTGACAGATGTTTTTGACCCTAAGAGTCTGTCCAGTAAGAAAAGGCCAGCTCTTCCTGCTTGAGTCTTCAGTGTGTGAGCTGGGCACCACTTTCAGGCAACATTTAAGCCCAGAAATTTGAAAAAATAACAACTGGATTAAGTTTAAAGAGCTCTTTCCACCAAAAAAAAGTGGAAGTTTCAAACTCACAATTAGAAGGAACAAACTCTTGATCCTGTCTTGGAGAACCCAAAGGTTTGTTGCATCCAGAACTCTCAGCTTTCATTTTCTGTATGAAAAAAATAAATACTAAAAATAAGGTACATGTATCTGCTAACATGTATACACCACTATCCATCAAATCTATGGATCATGGTCAAAACCCTGCCAAACATATGTCACAAAGGATAGCATCCAAAGATCAAACAGCTCATGTGAAATTGGCAACTGGAGATAAATCAGGGTATCAATTGAAAAAATCTGACCTGGGTATGTCCAGCATCCAGTTTTACAATCCTGGTATTTGTGCTTTGATCACAACCAGAGTCTTGCAGAGGGAGGTGAGCTGCTGTTAGTGGGATTCCATACACACTAGCAAAGGATTTACTGATGCAGTAACTGAACCAAGAAAAAAAGGAAAACAAGAAATGCCTGGCTAAGAGGGCTGGAACGCTGATGTGTGGAAGCACAGCATTTTATGTTCTTCAGCTGGCAAACAAAAGCAGCCAAAGCCTGAGATGCACAGAACAGATACCAGAGGGCAGAAGGACTTTCTGCCAGCATCCCTGCATCCTTGCAAGACCATCAGTCTGCTGTACAACTACACATGAAATAAAAACAAACTGCTTCCCCGCATTATCAAATACAGCACTTAGAAGTGTGAAAAGCAACATTTTTTTTTTATGG
>VYZP01033733.1:42690-61652 GCA_013400635.1 Hypocryptadius cinnamomeus
TTTATGGGGGCATAGCAGTCCATGATGAGTTTTTTGAATGAAAGACTATTTATTATTGTCTCTATGTGCTACTACTGCTGCCAACAGAGATCATAAATGGCATTTCCTCATTTCCAAACTATTTACTTTTTCTTTCTTCCCACCAAAAAGATTACAGAACTTTATGTATCTGCATTATATGTCAGGCAGAATAGAAGTTTCCAAAGTAGAGATATGCCAGAGCATAATGAGAATACCTCTGAAGTCGTTAATTCTAATGTAATTAACACTTTTCTCACCACTGCAATGCTAACAAAATAAAAGCCACCATTCTGGAGTCAACTCCTCAAGCAATACTCACCCCATTTTCTTACAGGATGCCAGAGCACAGCAGATTATATCATTCTCCTCATGCCACTTGCACCTACATGAAATGAAGTTCAGGCTTATTTCAGAAGCACCTACATTGTTAATCAACTAGAACAGTTGCTCTGGCCAGATGAACAGGAACAAATACTAAAAATGCTATCCTTTTGTTGCAGTGACCATGCAGTACCTTTAAAATTTCCCAGAGTTCAACAGCTTTGCCCTAAGTAGTTTATGCAGAGCTTAAAGGTCTGCTTATCAAGCAATCTGCTTCATGTTGAGGTGGGGGGCAGGGAGAAAAGAGAACCCTAAGAGACAAATGGAATTTAAACCATTTGAACCATTTCAAGCTTCCCATTAATGTGAAATAGTTCCTCCTAGCATAAACATCCTCACTTTCCTCTCCAAACCTGTCTTTTAGAGTACATTCTTCCATCCTCTTTAAGGGCACCCCCTAGGGTGAAGACACTCCTGAGAACACAAAACTGCCAGTCAGTCAGTTTTTTGTCACAAAAAGACAAAATGACAACCTCTTCAGAAATGGATCTTAAAATCCATATTCCAAGCAGACTTCCAAGAATAATTTACATAGTTTTTAAAAATCTACTGAAATTTAAGATCATATTATCGGTTCTTTTCTTAAATTAGTAACAGAGGAAGCACTAGAGTCTATTTCTAAATTAACTGCATAATCACCCAATATGCTCCTGCAGCACTGCAAGCAAATATCACTTTTTGTAGCAAGACAGAAGAATCTGAAAGCAGGCACATTTACAAAGAACCACCCAACACACCTGGTATTACTGGAGAAATCCCACAGGCAGACATCCAGTTTTCTATACACCCAGATCCTGGATGGCTCCTTCTGGTACTTCTTCTGGTACAGTTTCATTATCAGGTCTTCTATTGCAAAAAGCTCCCAGTGGCTCTCAGTGCCTACAGTTCAGTGAAAATCCAGGCCAGGAGAACAGGAGTCACACAATACCCTGCTCAGCTCATTTCTCAGTCAGTCCCTCTTCACTGCCCAGCCTCTTATCACAGCATCAAAGCTCAAAGATATTCCACCACTGGTTTTAATAAAACCTGGCTTCCTAGAAAGTGGTGAGTGAAAGGAAGAGGAAGGAGCATGCAAAGGAGTTCTAGCTATTGGAACCAGCTTTTATGAAAACTGAGACATGCTTTCCAGACAAATACAGCTGTCCATGATTACACAGCCCTTATTTCTGGGGGTAGGAGGGGAAAAGGATGGACAAAAATGATCCATTCCCTACCTGTTATGCTGGCCATTCGACCAAGACACCAGTTAATTCGGAATCTGTCATTAGACTGGAGGAAAAAATATTTCTGTCATCTCAAAGGAGTACAGTACAGAATTCTGACACTTCCATGACTTCTGTCCAGGTCTGAAAAAGCCACCTCCAAACCAAAACTGTTTGTGGCACTGAATGCACAATGATCCTGATGACCATCTTGAAGAGGACCCAAATTTCATGCATACTTCTTCACAATCCTGTATTTATGGATGGAACCCAGTATCTTGTCCCTCCCTACTTTTTAAGGATTAACATTAGGTTTGAATTGAATTGAAACATAATAGACCTGTTATGAAACTTAAACACCTCTGAATCCTAACATTTTGTTCTGTTGCCTGGAAAATGAAACTTGAGCAAAAATTTAAGACACGTGTTACTCTCACGGGGAAAAGAGTCACGAAAACGTAAAAATATCCTTTCAAAAAAGCAGGATTTATGACTATTATTGAGCACATCCAATTTAAGTCAAATCTTAGGAGCCCTTAACCAAAGTCATAACAATGTCAGAGAACAAAAGACCCTGTTCATCAGTAGATTAGAGCCAGAAGTGCAGGCTGAAAATAAAAAGGCAGAAAATCAGGTCTCTGCTTTATAAAAAGGTTGGCTTCTAGAGGCCATTTCTTCCTGCATGGAACTGGGACACTTTGGATAAAGTGTCTTTCCCCACTTAGTTCTCTCTAAAACCTAATCAGTGTGCATATATCTCCTTAGTCATCCAACAGGAGTGAAAGCAGAAGTGGAGATTCAGAGCTTTGACCTTGGCCATACCCTGCAGAAGAAGCGAGGCTGAGCACCTCTGGCTGGCTGGGCAAACTCAGCAAGTTCCCGTAGCACAACTGCGTAACAAGAACGAGGAAGGTGAAATCCAGATATAGGGATCTTGTGGGTTTCATCACCTAATGGAGGGGGGAAGGGGGACAGCAGAAAAAAACAACAACAAAAAACCACAAAATTGTGAGAAATCCAGTCTTCTTAAGAGATACAGTTCCCTCCTTTTTATCTTTCTGTATACATATATATATGCACACAAACACACACACGCTCCTCTCCACAGACAGGGTCTGTGTTTAAGCTACCAAAACCTTGCTTCTGTCAGCAGCTCTGGGCTGTGAGCAAACACTCACCCTCCTGCCCCTTTTAAAAGGCCATTATCCAAGTTAGATGCACACAGGCCAAGTTTGTTCCCTCTGTACACAAGGAGAGGAAGTGTCCTAATAGAAACAAACTGGAGTCTATAAACATTACTGAGAGTCACAAAGGAAACAGGCAGGCCAAGCCAGACACAACAATGGTGTAGATATTTTAATTTTGTTAATATATGCCAAGCTGCTAAACATAACTTTAAAATATAAAGTAGTATCTTTGAGTTACCCTGTTGTTAATTAGCACTTAATGCTGAAGATACACACAAGGACTATCAAGACTTACAAAATATTTGGACAGAGGTCAGATAAGCTGAGTCACACTGCACACCTTTGCACACCATTCTTTTTCTCCATTAACACTCACCAGCAGCCTGGCAGTGGTACCGAAAACCACGTGGCGGTACTTCTGCAAAAAACAGGAGAAAGTACAATCATCCAACACCACCAAGGAGAGATCCTTAACTCCCCACTAGACACCACAGCTTCACATACAGAAAGGAACAGCTTCATCTTCCCTCGTGGCCTTGTAGAAGTGCCACAACTGTTTCTGGAAAAGTTATTTTCAGTTCTATGCATTTTAAAAAACAAAGTGCATTGCAGAGTGTGCTTAGGTCCAACTAAGAGAAAGATGCAGTGACATGAAATATAAACCACAAACACGTGCAGGTCCTCCTGGGTTTAGCCTACCCTCTTTGGAGTTACATGAAGTTCTGACACTAATTCTCTTCAGAAACAAGCTCAGCACTGCTCTGATATTTTAAGAAGCCTGACCATTTATAATCAAAGAAATGAACTTGTCTTAATACCAGAAGTGCAATCTGGGCAGCAGTGACCCCAGAAAGCTTCCCTCTCAACCCCAGCACTTCTCTGACTTTCCTGGAGCTCACCTGGATCTATGAAGTGGTGGAAATCAGCCACAATGCCATCTTGCAGGGAGTACCTGACACACCCAATCTCACAGGGAAGGAAGCGCTGCTCGCAGTGGGGTGGCAGCTTCCCATAGCTGTAAATGTCCAGGAAGTAGAAGATGTCTGCAACCATATCTGAAAGAAAAAGAACAAAACCATCTTCAGGCAAGCCACCAGAGGTTACAGGAGCCATGCTGGTCTCCCCTCATCCAGAGAAAGCTTTGGTGAACTTTCTGCTATGACTGAGCGAAGAAGGGTAACAACCAAGCAAAACACATAGCTCTTCCTCTGTATTCAAGATGACAAGATAACAACACTTATGCAGAATTCAGGCACATTGGACACCTTCCAGAGATCCTACTGTGTGTACAGATGGGGCAAAAAACCCAACAAATACAAGCAACTAAAAAAAAAAGCCAACCTCCAAATCCACATGATGATAGGAGGCCTGCAATCCAACAGGAACCATTATTCTTTCTAAGGATAGGTCTCTTTGCCCTTTCATAAAATAAGGTTAGGGAAAAACCAAATCAGTAGCTGCAAAACAACTTCACAAGCTAAATCTGGCAGCTTACACCACTTAAATGAGTTGGTAGTAATCCTGTGGGGCAAGAAGATGTGAAGTCTGCTAATTAAAAGGATTGCTTCTCCTCCACCAAATGAGCTCCCAAAGAAAGCAGCAAATGTTAAGGAACAGTTTATCATTTACTAATTAAAAAGTATCCAACTACGACAAATATTTTACAATACACCTTAATCCTTCTCTTCATGACTGTCACAATGTCCTCAGTGAAGTTTAACACAGCTATTTAATCCTTACTCTTAACTACTGCCCCTCATCAAAAAAGTCCTACTTGCTCTACTAGAGATGTGTAACTGTCTTCACACATAAATAATTTTGTATGCCAGTCTTTAGGACATTTAACACCAGGTGCCTGAATGGTCATGCTCCCTTACGTGGGTCTTAACCTGTACAAGCTCAGGGGTCATAGGAAAGACACCTCTCCTACCTCATGAAAAAATGGATATAGCGCCAGGGAACCATACAGAACTTTAGCTCAGAAATATTAAGAGCAGCATCATGAAATGTATCTCAATTATCCATTATCATTATGCCTCCCATTCAGCTAGAAGATGAATTCTGCCAACTGAAGCCAGCCAGCATGATCAGCCCAATCAAGTCTGCATCACAACGACAGGGGAGCGTGACCCCTGGCACAGAGGGCACTAATAAGCATTTCACTTTTCATGGAGCTGCTGTTTCTTGCTCCCCCATAACCATGACAACATGAAAACAGTTCAAGAGACTGAGGTAAAAAGCTGGTGCTGAGACTTAACCACACAGCAGATACAGCTTATATGAACCGGCTTCTTAACTTATCTTGTAAACACTACCTTTTATCATTTTTCAGAATAACATAATATTCATTGGAGAGAAGATTACCAATGTGTTCACTACCCAACTCTAATCAGAACAACCATTTGGAGACAGGTACAGGTTAGAAAGGTTTAATTTTCGAGAGTTCTTTCAATAAGGAAGCAAGTCAGGATGCTATAAAGGCACTGACAGAGTGCATATTCCCTGTTTTATTCTCCCAGCGAGGCCAGGCCCTTGTTTTATTTAATACCTCTATCATACAAATCTTGAACTTTGATATCTAGCAACTCTTAACCCTTTAAAATCAATACAAGTATTCTTTTATGCTGAACTAGGATTAGGCCTTGTCAAATCATCAATGTAAGACTTGAAAAATTACCTTTTCCTCAAAAACCCTGAAATAACTGTTAAGAAACTGTTAGTGGCTATACTCCCATTGAGCTAAAAAATAGAGGATAGAATTCTTGGAGGCTGGGGGGGGAATAGTATTTCCCCTGATGTCCCTCTGCCTTTAACAGCAGTAGCCCAGTAGTGTAAAACATCTGATACAGATGGCTTTTAGCAAAATGTAAACAGTCTATGTACAGGTACCACTGAGAATATCCTCAAAGGGCAAGCTCTCATCTACCAGGACCAACTGCTTTAGCATCACCATACCCTGATCATTCTTCCAAGACAGAGCAGAGGCATCTGGCAAAGGAGTAACACTGGGCATCTTAGTGGGCAGAGGAACAGGAACAGGATCAGGCACATTACAAGTCTGGAAAAGATGAAAAAGTTAAAAAAAAACCCAACAACAACAAAAGTCTTCTTACCCCAAATAAAGTCCATCAGCTCCTTATATCAGAGGGAAATACAATATCCAGTAACAGCTGTGCTTAGGTGGAAAAGTTTAATACATGAAGTGCCTGTATACTCGCAGGCCAGGAAAGCAAGATTTCTCTTCAGCACTTTTGTCAACCCATTACTGCTTTAAAGAACTACAGCTAAATTTACAAAATGTAATAAAAAAAAAAAAAAAAAAAANTAAAAAAATTAAATAAAAAAAAAAAAAAAAAAAAGGTATTTTCTTAAATTCAACTACTTGCCACAGGCAAGGAACTCTTCAAACTGGAATCTGGAATGTAAAACTTTTCTCCATAAGTTTTATGAAAAAAGCACCTGGCTCATGTGTTAGTTGTCTTTGACTAGGAAACAGCTTCATGAAAAGCTGATAAAGCCTTAAGGAAGTCATTGGATTGCTCTGAAAAGCCATTAATAAACAATAACCTTTAGATAGGATGGGAAAAGAAACCTGGCAGCCTTACAGAATCTGATCACTCAAACACAAATTGGGAATAACATCCACAGCCAGGTACCCTGATTGCAGATAACCAATTAACTTTGGCTGAGATGGTTATCAGTTTGAACTATTTAAAACAAAATGAGGAATTATTCCCACCTAAGCAAGCTTTGGCCACCTCCAAAAGAGGAACATGGGCTTTCACTACACGAAGTGACAGTGGTTGTCTGTGTACAGGGCTGGGATTAATAACACAAGAGCACACAATCTCATATATCCATATTTGCCTATTTCCACTGTCACAGTAAGGATGGTGATCTTTACTCTGGTAAAGCAATAATGCATTCCTCTCCCTAATTACAATTTTCTAAAACGCTACAACTTGTGGAAGAAAACACAGAAGCCTCCGTTTGTGACTTATCTGCCATTTGACTTTGTTCTCTCTGACATATAAAAATGGAGTTTCATTAATTACACACACTCAGCCTGCTACACAACACAAGGATGATCACATTTTAAACAGCTTTTTCCCAGACATGCAGGCCCCCAAAACCAGAAAACAGTGCCTAACACCTCCCTTCTAGTCTAGACTAATTTGACTAATCCATTTTTACTAGTTATTCCCAACTATGATCATCCTGTCATTCTCTCTATCACCATGTAAGTGTTTTGAAGTCCTGGAATTTATCCTCACCATTAATTCATCGTTCACAGTCACTATCTAGTAATAGAGCATTAAGAAGTAAATGCAGTATTACCCATTTACTCAGACAGTAAATGTGACTTTCTTTCCTTGGACACACAAGTTTTCACACTACCAAGACTGAAATGAAATAAAACAAGCTGACACCTCACATAATCCAAACTCTTAAGTAACTCTGCTTCACAGAAATGCTGGGAGAGGAAAAGAGACAGAAAGAAACAAATGGGACAAATACCTTTTCAAGGCAGTAAATAGCAGAAATTATCTGTTTAGCACCATTTCAGACATAACCACACACACTCAACCCAACTGCCTACTTCTATATTGTTCTCCACAACACTGTTACTACTCTTTCCCACATCCAACCAACCTAAAAATAATGGCAGGGTGTAATTATTCTATTTGTGCACAGGCCACATTTCATTGACCTGGCTCACCACACAGCTCCTCCAGACCAACAAATCAGCTGCTTCTAAGACATGCTTTCAGGCCATCAGACAAGAACTACCAAAATCAATGACACCCAAAAAGCAAAAGCAACATGAACCTATGACAAGAATAAATTTTAAAAAAAAATTAAGTCAAGCACTGCAAAATACTGTTAAACATAAAGCTAGTGTGTTAGAGAACTACATTTTACTTGATAAAAGAGCCCAAAGGAATAAGCTGTGATGGTTTAAAGAGCTATCAAGTATCTTCACCTTCAATTCAAGCCAGAACAATTACCTGCATAACCCGTATAATGACAGGTACTCCTAACGCAGCCATACCCTCCAGAGGCTGGAGGATGTGGAGAGCAGGTGGAACTTGCACAGCATCCTATGGAACTGAGCACAGAGCCCGATACCGTTTAGCCCTGCTTCTTATTGAGGGCATTACACTGTCAGCATTTACCTCCTTTACTGTCTTCTGAGAGCGTTTCTTGCTATTCCATTTACGAGCCTTCTCGGTATACATTGTCTTCTCTTCCTCTGTCAGGGACTTGAAGGAAAATTAGCTGTTATAAAAAGGTTCCTACCTTTTCTCTACTTCCTTCTAGCAGCCCCCCACAAGCCAACAAACTCCATGTGTAAGAAATCAGTCCTGCACTTCCAAAGGACATTACTGATGGCTGCCAAGACTGACTCAAACACTCCCAGGCGCTTTTTTCCTAATAACGCCATAAGCCTTGACTACAAACACCCAGCAAGGCGAAGACGAAGGACCTCCAAGTGAGGGCAAGCCACAAACAAGAGACCTCCTGGAACTACTCCTGCCAGCCGGGGATCCCACCACCACCACCCCACCCACGGCACACGAACCAGAGCAGCCCCTGCGCTGAGGGGAAGAGGCACAGCCACCTGAAATGGCGCCGAGCCCACCCTCCAGGAAAGGCCCCGCCGGCATTCCGCCCTCACCTCCCACGCCTGGGAGCAGTAGGGGATGGCGTCCGCCACACGGGCCACGGGCAGCCCGCGCCGCTCCAGCTCGGGCAGCTGGTCGTACACGAACCACGAAAAGGCGCTGCGGTAGCCGCCGCGCCGAGCCATGGCCTCGCCGAAGGGCGCTGCCCACACGCGGCCCCGGCGCGGCCCCTCATGAGGGGCGGGCGGGGCGNCTGGCCTTGAGCGCTGTCCAGGGATGGGCGGCTTCCCTGGGCAACCTGTTCCTGTGCCTCACCATCCTCACAGTAGGGAATTCCTTTCTAATATCCAACCTAGGTTTCCTGTCTTTCATAAAATAAAACAAGATACTGTATGTCAGTAGAACCCTGTAAGTGGTTAGCACCCCTTAGTCAAGGACATCCTGTAGCAAACAAGCTCTATGGATGAAGTAAATCAAGGTGTTGATGTATATATCGCCAACTTGGCAAAAGGTTTAAAGCCCATGCATCCTGTAGAATCCCAAAATCGGGGTTGGAAGAGACCTTTGAGATGAACTATCTAACTCAGCACTATCACTGTAACCCCTAAACCACAGAACCACATCATCCAGTGTCAGATCCAGGTGCCTCTTAAACATACCTGGATGTAGGTGAACTACCTTCATTGCAATATTAAAAATCACACCTCCAGGTCAAAAAGATCCCTGTCTAGGTGAAGATCCTTCCCCTGAGCATGCATAGGAGTCTGGTGGGACTATGTAATTGTATGGTAATTATTACCAACATACTTGGGAGGTTACTAACACAACATTTTTGTGTATAAGTAATGACATGGAAAGCCCAGTGGGCTGTGCTTGATTTGTGAAATACCACCAGGCACCCAGGCTTGTGCAACTCCAAAATAAGTAAATAATCAATGTCTCTCTCACGTGCGTAATTATTGGCTTGTTGCACACCATGTAGATGAATCTGAATTTTGCGGACAACAACCTCACAGCAGTTCCTGATGAGAGTGTGGCATGGCTGCTCTTCTTAATTTTTTTTTTTTTTAATGTTCTTTGGGTGCTGAAGGATAAGAAATACCCCATGGAAGCAGGATCTTGCACCAGGTTCAGGAAGGGGAAGGGGGAAAAGTAGAGACCAGCTTCAGATGAGAGCCCTGGGTTTAGTTTTGAGATATATGGCAGGAAGGTAGAGGAGGTGAGTGGGCATGTGTGCACTTGGAAGGGCAAACTTGTTTATTAAAAATTGTTTTGTTACACAAAACTCAGGCTGCTGTTCAGACTGTCTTTTTGTGGTTTTGGGTTGCATTTTGTGGTTGTTGGGGTTTTTTCCCTTCATCTATCTCATTGACATAACTGACACTTCCTTCACTGAAATTGCATAGGGAACCACAGTTCACCTGAAATAAAAGCTGGAAATAATCTGATCTGCATCATCTTGATAAGTGGCACAGAGTTGCTTCCTGCCTTAAGTTTTCTACTGATCTCTTTCAAAAATCAAATGATCTTCACTGGCCATAGTAAATAAATAAATAAATAAATAAATAAATAAAGAGAAGCTAGCAGGGCAATAATCCCAGCAGGTCAATAATCACAATTGGCTTTAAAATGAAGTTTAATCAGTTTGCAGAAATCTGGTTGCCTAAACAGAGGACCCTACATTTGACATGAGACAGGGTTACTGAAGTGGCAATATTGGCATAGGCCCTGATTAACTTCTGGCCTGGTTCTCCTTGGCCAGGGCATGTGATGTCTCCCACATTCCTCACTGTTCCCCCATCTTTTGGGGAATCTCCTTCAGTATCCATCTGCTTCTCATGCAGCCATCTTCAGTGGACTTATCCAGACAGTCTCCATGAAAATAAATGGTGCAGCACTGACATGGAAGATTCTTTGCAATTCTCCATCTCAGAATCTTCTTGAATTTGCTATAAACTTAGACATCAGGATAAAAACAGCGATGAAACACATCCATGCATTTCCAAATTACTGGAAAAATCTGCCTCTTGTCCTCAATCTAACCACTTTTTTTCATCTTTTGTCAGTCTGCTCAGCTCCAAAGGAGGTTCAGGCTTAAACCTTTGATTTAGCTGATAATGTTTGTCAATGCTGGAATTGCTGAAAGGTGAGCTCAGATCAGATTGCTCTTGCATCTTCCTGGTGGCTGGTTTCTCTGAGGGTTAAAAAATGCTGGCTCATTCTGGAGGCAGTTCTGTCATGCCCAAATCTTGTGAAACAGTTTGGTTTGTGTTCCACTTTGGAAATTTGCTGTTAAACATACAGGAGGAATCAATCATATTGTTAAAAATGTAGAAAATCATGATGTAACCTCAAGGTAAACATTTTTAAAGTCACTTTTACTGCTGTGGAAAATAATTTATATTCCAGTCTAGTTCCAGATACATTAATGCTAAGTCTCTGAGGAAAGACTGCAAGAAATGACTTGTGTCTTGTAAATATAAACATCTGCACAGAGCCTAGCTCTTTCAGGCAGAAAGGCAAGTGTTTACTGTTATATTACTGTAAGAGTTGTTGCTAGGAGTGCATCTGTGCACTTGTGTTTTATTTTTCTTCACATCATATTCTTTTCTCTCATGTGCAGCTTTGAGACCCACCCTTCAGCAGCCCTTCCTTTTAAAGAAATTCAGATAATGTGTGCATCAACTGTTTGAAAAACACAAGGCTCCAGTGATAGCTCTCCTAGGGCTAGAGGTGTGGTTGGAAAATAAAATTCATAAGCAGTAGAGAGAGAAAGGATTTTCCTCTGTGGGGTGGGGGTCAGATTAAAAAAACAGGGAACAGATCATCTTCAGAGTATCATACCATCAGTATTCCTCCCTAGGGCCCTGAGGAGAGCCCAGTGCCTCTGAAGAAACTCATGTTTTAAATCTTCATTTGTCTGCTGTTTAACTTAGCGGGCAAAGGACTTTTCTGGACCATTTACACTGATTTGAAAATAACATTTGTTCCACTGGAGCCCTTCCAGCAGATAATAACAAGTGTTGTGCCAGTATTTGCATATTATTTGGGGATTTTTTGGTTGTTGTTGTTTCTTTTAAGCACTTAATTTAGTCAATTGATATGCCAACACTTAAAGGCCTTTGTACCTGGCTTTGGAGATGCAGCTTCAGAATTTACAAAATCGGTATAAATGGTCCAGAGAACTCCTCTGCCAGCCTGTGCTTTTCCATCAATGCATGGAGTTTGCCAGTATCTCAAAATAGGCACTATGTACCCTGGTACTATATGGACAGAAAAACTATCTGGAACTTTTCTGCTAGTAATGTATTTTCATAAATTCAGGATTCGAGGCTATAATATTTCCTTGAAGGTTGGCTTTGTTTTTTTTTTTTTTTCTGTCAAAAAGAATGAGCAAAGTTATTCTACAAAGCATGGCAGTGACTACATCTGCTGTTCCCCACTTACCTGCTGGTCTGGGACTTCAGCACTCCCCCACAAAGGGAAATATTTGGTGTTTATGTTGGAGGAATCAGGCTAGATCCATCAGCCCAGGAGAGGCGAGGCTGATGCAATTCCACACTCCCAGGAGGTCAAGTATGTGTTCTCAGCCTAACCCATCTCCTGCTGTGCTTTTCCCATTAGAGGTGAGCCATCCTCTTCCCCTCCCTGGCTCTCAGGGCACACCACCTTCCCACAAAGAAGTCCAGCTGGATTGTAACTAACGTTGTCACAGTCCCTCCCTCCTGGCACCACTGACATGGGGGCTTCTGGCTGCTGGTCTGTTCTAGGGGACAGTAATCCTGGTCACTCCCTCGGGGCTCTCCAGCTGCTGGCACCCAGCCACACCAGTGCCTGCAGTCTGGGCCCAGCTGGTGGCACCCAGACAGTCACTCATTCCAGCTCCTGGCCTCAGGGACACTAGGGCCCTATCTACCTGCAGTCCCATATTCCAGGTGCTGGCATTTAAATCGACTTACTCCTGTCTGTCCAGTCACTGTTGCCCAGGCACATGGACTCTCCCACCCATGGCATGACTAGAGGCTGGCACCAGACCCCCATACACATGGACATGCCCAAAACAGAGAGTTGTTCATGCAGAAAAGAAGTTATAAAGGAATTTAATAAGAAGAAAGGAACACAGTGTGCATGATGGATAAGCACATCACCCAGAAAACTCTTCACACTGACTGGTTCTTTTTATCCCCTTATCCATCTATTTATCTTACCTATTCCTTCCTAAATCACCTAGATCTCTCCCTTTCTTTGCCTTTGATTCTTTCTCTAAGCATCCCACGAGGAGTGCTATGCAATCCTGAGGTGCTCTTCCCTTGCATCCCCTAATGAGTCCTAAATCTATAGGATGCAGTCCCCTTCAGTCCTTAAGTTGCTGTGGTGTTGGCTCATCGCGACAGGCTCCGGTCCGTATCCTGGAGCCGACACTTTCCTGAGACAGCCCTAGGAAGAGCCTGGAGTGGTTTTCCTTTATTCTGAGTTCCTATCTGAGGGTTCCCATTTGCCATTGTGTCCCCGTGCTTCTTTGGACTTGTGAAAATGGGCCATTGATGAGCTTTTGTGGTGGGTGTGGGAGGAGCCAGGGCAGGGAGTTAGTTGGGCTGCCAAGCATTGAAGTGCCATTGTCCCTCTGCACTCCTTTGTGTGCTTTGGAGAGAAGCTTTAGTCACATAATCTCACGGCTGATTTCTTTCTCAGCCTGCTTATGGAGATTTAAAAACATACAAATTCTCTGGAGAGTGATACAAAGTATAGACCAGTAATTATTATTGTTTCACATGTAATGTGTAAACATTTCAGGGATGAGAACTTGCAGGCCTCCCTTCCCCAAGTGAATGATTTAACCAGTCAGCTACAGCTGCCAGTTTTCTTTTTTGACCTTTTGACTTAGTGAATTCTGGGTTTCTTTTTTAACAGTGCCACGACTGCAAGAGTGCAGGGTGCCTTACACCTCGCCTATGTGATCAAGGATGTCACTTAATACACTTACGAGTCAGGAGGCGTTTTTACAAGAACTCCCCTTGCCCTGTTCCCATGCAGGGTTTTGCTGAGCGTTGGACCTGTTGAGAATGTCCTGGACCAGGCCTCATGGGTGGTATCAGCACCTTTCTTCCACATTTCTCAGGGAACTCAAATGAGAGCTGATAATGCTTCTGTCTTCTCTCCAGAAATGGTAGCATTTGTGTTGGGGGTTGCAGTGCAGCAGGTCATGGAATTGTGGGATGCATGGGAGCTGCTGGGCAGGTGCTGTAACCCTGCTGACCTGCACTTCCCAGGAGCACTAAACCTGGTACATGGCAACCAGCAGCCCAGGTGTGCTACAGCTGCATCCCCTCTATGCCATCAGTTTCAAACACCATGAATGCCAGGGCTCCAGTGAAACCACCACATTGTTCCAAGTATCCTGGACAAATCTGGGAAATCCTTAGCATCAGATCAGACCAGGTTTTTGGGTAGGAATCAAGGATCTGGCTGTGACACCCCAAATGTGTGAAAGTCTTGCCTTGGGTGTTTGTTAGACATCTCTGTGCTCAGGACTGTCTGGGTATGCAGAGAAGGAAAACTGTAAGCCTTTAGGCAACTTTGACAGAACATGTGTGCTTTCAGTCTCAATTTGCCGGTGAATTAGCTGTTTTTTAGATTTGAGCTCTAAATGTTAGGTACCAAAATTTTTCCAAAGTCTTGTTTTGGATCTGGCTCTAAGTATGGATGACCTTAGTAATTACAGACCTGTTAGACTGACAGGGATCCCAGGCAAAATAATAGAATCACTGATACAGGATTTGCTTCAATAATGAATTAAGGAAAAGTAATGTAATTAATGCCAATCAGCATGGGTTTGCAGCAAATACATTCTGTCACATTGGTTTGTAATTGCATCAAAAAGATATTAAGTGTGGTTACTAAAGGTAATGCATTCAGACACATGAAGCATGTGACTCGACCACACAACACTGAATCAAGGGTACAGATTTATGATACAAAGACCATCTAGACCCTGGTTAAAGCATTAGTTTAAAGTACCTTAAAATGTAATTTTAAATGAGGAATTGTAATCACACTTTTTATTAACATCTTTCTTAGGTTGTTTCTTGGCTGCTTAGTACTAAATACTTGTCGGTAGCTTTCAACAAAACATGTAGTCATCACAGTTACTTGCAAAAAATACAAAGATTGAAGGAATAATTAATAAGGTAGGTGATAGAGTGGGATATCAACCAAAGAGGAGCTCTCTAAGTGATGCTACATCAAAAGGACTAACACCATCATCCCTAGAAGGATAAATAAATATTAAGCAGGGATGATGATGCTGTAATACTTCTGCTTTCATGCTTTTAGCAACTGGGCCTGGGATGCTCTCTCCAGTTCTGGTGCTAGGTCAAGAATTAAAACAAACTAACAGTCTGTTGAACTTCCAGAGAGGATGTTAAGGGTGCTTTGATCACAGCCTGCCATTACTTCTTCAGAAGTGCCTTAACAACGCCTTGCCTTCTGACTTGGCAGTACTAGAAAGTGAAGTTAGATTAAATTAGGGGCAGGGTGAGGTCCCTTCCCACCCAAAGTAATCTGTGATTCATTTTTGTACCATGCAGGCTGTAGTTCAAACTAATCAATGTAGTGTGGTGAAGTGATGTGGCCTATTTTATTGGGAAAGCTGGATTGGACAATCACAAAAGTCCAGGTTGTGAACTCAAAGTCCCTGGAGGTATTTGTGCTGCCCACAGTTCGTCTACACCCAAAAACTTAGAGGATTTAACAGCTTGTTACCTCCTAGGTTATCTGTAGATATGCAAGCAGTTTGTCCTATTGTGTATTTTTGCCTATAATGACGCACAAAAGATGGTGAGCTGGGATGATTCACTTGTGATCCTCCATCTATATGATAACTTCACAAAATATTATTGCTGAGATCCCATTAGTGTTTTAAATGAAAATTTCAAGTTCACTCTGTAAGTGTAGCAAAGGCACGCTGCGATTTTTGGTGTCTAAAAAGAGTCAGGAGCAGCATAGGAAATTTATACAGAGTAAATACTATAGGAGGAGGGTGTTCTCTTGGGTTCTTCCTAATACTGAATTTATATTACAGACTTGAAGGTTCATTGTAGTGAGAAAGCCAAATTTCTCCATTAAATATTCTAAGCATTTCTTGGTACAAACATCATGATTAAAAACAATAGCAGTTTATATGTACATATCACTCACTCCTGATGTTAATGGGACGTAAAAGCTCTGTGTTATTGTGCTATCAAATGTAACGAGGCAGCTTGGAAAAAAAAACAACATAGAGAGTGAATATATTTCAGCAATTTCTTGCTGTGAAGCTATCAAGGATTAATAGGAGATTCCACTGTAATGGAGCAAACGAGGAAAAGTTTTACTTAGTAGCTATCTGAAGAGACTCACTAAACTCTATGAACTGATGGCGTGTCACCCAGTAAGTTCTGCGATGTGCTGATCTCTAAATCAAGAGAGCAGTGTCTAATGGCTGAGTCTAGCATGGCATCCCAGAAAAGCTGTTGAAATCACGGTTTCTATGGAAATTTCTACAAGGGAAATCCAGGGGGCTGAACAGCATGAAAATGTTCATGCAGCAGAGTGGCTTTTCAGGGATGTTGCCGAGATGGATCATTCTGACTGAGGTGCTGGTGTAAATCGTTCCACGTGGTGGTAACTTAAAAAGCTGACTCTGCATATCAGCAGAGGAAACGACCACAAAAGATTGGAACTGGAAGATGAGACGAGGGAGTGAGGAATGAAGTACTTGGCAAAGAGAGAAAAGAGCCAGCAGCTGCTACAGCATGAGTAAAAATTTGTTTGTTTCCTCATTGTTCAGCTGAATTTGTTCATGATCCCACGGCTTAGAGAACTCCCTCAGGTGGAGTCACGGGATCAGCAGTGAAATCTAACAGTGTGGTATTCCTCCGATTCTGCCTGGAACTAAATTACGCAGGGCAAACACCGGGAATTTGCTCATCCGGTGTCAAGGCTGTCAAGTGACTGAGGGAGATGAAGGTTTAAGTCCACCAGTGTGTTGTTTTTTTAAAGGACAGAGAATCCCTGCTGGGCTGTGGCTTGAAGCCATCTGGCTAATTGCATAGGAATTTCCCTGCCGTTTGAAGGTGAAGTGGGGCTAACTGCAGTCATGCAGCTTTCTGTCTTGGGCTAAAAGGAAAGGCAACATCCCAACATTAACTATTAAGCCAGCTCGGATGTTGAAATCAGGAGATCAAAGGTCTACAGAGATCTGGAACATCTATTCAGGGCCTGGGCATCCATCTTAGGTGGATATATACAAATGACAGCTCACATTAAGTGAGAAAGGACCCTACAGTAAGTTTATGAGAATTTCAAAGCAGATATAAATCCAACGTTACATGCGAAACAATGGTGCTTCCTTCTATTGAAAATCTTTCCTTCCTTTGTCGTGAGTCAAAAGTTTAGCAAAAGTGATGCATGCCAAATTTATTTGCAAAAGCTGGAGTAGATTAAAAAAAAAAACAACAGAAAACCCCAGTAGTAGCTAACAATAGTGACGCATAAGGGATTGTACTGCTCCCAGTGTTAAACAGATGAGATAATATCAACATCAGCATTGTCTCAGGAAACTCTGGATCAGAATCCTGGCCAGCTAAGTTACAAAAAGGCAAGGAACTGGGATTTCGCTTAAAATTTTGAGGGTTATCAGGAAAAATGGTTACGGGAAGGATAGAAAAATAGCTTTGTATTTACCTTTTAGTAGTCTTACTTCAACCCATACAAACTTCCATGGATTATATCCTATAGGTAGGTAACAGTGGTGAGGCAGGCCCTGTGCTGATGCAAAGTTCCATCTAAATTTTCTGCAACCACACATTGCTGGAGGCTGAATTTGTCCCTAATGAGAGTTTCTACTTTGTCTTCCACCTGCAAGTGGAAGGCAGTGGGGTGTCAGATCAGTGTGCTGAAGGAGAACAGCACTGCTGCACATATACACATTATTTAGTGTAACAGGAACTTCTTAATAGTAACTTTTAGCTGGTACTGCAGAACAGTTAAATTTGTAATGTATCAGGTCAGAGGAACATCAGGACACTGATTGGGGTGGGTGTGTGTTTTTTTATAAAGCAATGCTGAATAAAAATAAACTTCCATGTGAAAAATATTTTCAAATAACATTGAATACTCCAAATAAAACACTTAAAACTAGATCAACTGCCTATGGATTGTCTCCTTGCTTAATTCCATTTTAACTGTACTAACAGAGGGACAACACCTGTCTGAAAACAACCAAAGATGTTTCAACAGATTTTTTATCACAGCAAACATGCTGGTTTGGTTTTTTCTTCAGAAATTATTGATTTTTTTTTTTTTATTTGCACTTTTAAAGAAAAGCTTATCTTGCCTGTAGAGAAGTTCAGTCTGAAAGGCGAAATGATGAGGAATCTGCAAGCAACTGGAGAACACCTGCTAGAATGTAAACAGCTTGTGCAGATTTACTGCAGGCGTCCCTGTGCAACCTGCCTTTAGCAGCAGGACACACCAACACTTTGTTTTAGAAAAATCAGAATAGTTTCTGTTTTTTGGCAGATTCCAGATGAGACAAAATTGGAGACTAGTCCCATCTCTCGTGTGGATCACTGATGCCTGCAGCATCCCAGCTTTGGTTACAAACACCAGCCAAACCCTGTAAGAAAAGTGCCTGAGGATGAACAACATTCAAAAGGAAGCTGTGCTGGATGCTGTGAATAGGGAGTGCCATTTTGCACTCTGTGCCTCTCTCTGGTGCTGAGCCACAAAAGAAAGCATGATGCTATTTTAGCCAGCTATTTAGGCCCATGAATAATTCCACTAATTTATTAAGTTTTCACAGAAACTTTAAAAGTTTTAAGTACAGTTAATGTGTATCCACGTGGGTTTGCTGCGGGCAGGACCATTTAATTTCTAAGCGACATCCATATTCTAAAATGTCATTTAAGGCTGTATGTGACCCGTTTCTCACAAAAAAACTCCACAACAAACCAAAAACAAACAAAAAGACCCCTATCCCCTTCCAGTACCGTGTTAGCACGAGAACTTAACATCCCGCAACTCGGCTGCCCATTGTTAACAGACAAAACACCTCCTCATCTAAAATTACGCTCCTTTATCTGAAATTACAATAATTAGTTGCCGTGCCCATGCTGGAAGTGGAAACCCCAGGGAAATTTAGAACAGGAACCGTCTACGCTCATTTCCCAAGGTATACATTTGGCTAATTTGGGGAGGACAGATGATCGGCGGGGACATTTTCCAGCGCTTACTAGAGAAGTTGTAAGAACCCCGCTAGGAAGCGGGGATGCCGGGGGGCTGAAGGAGTTGCAGAGGAACGTGCCGGGGTGCCCGTAGGCTGAGGAGTGGCACCAGGCAACCGAAACGCGCCTTTGCCGGAGGGAGGGAGGGCGGGAAGCGAAGCAGTTTCGGGAAGCCGCGTCCCCCTCCCCTCTCCGCCGCCGCCCCCCGCCCGAGCCCGGACAGCGGCGGGGGCGGCCTCGGGGAGCCGGCCCGGGGGAGGAGCGGAGCGGAGCGGAGCC
>VYZP01033734.1:0-21127 GCA_013400635.1 Hypocryptadius cinnamomeus
GGGGGTGGTGGGCAGGCAGAAATGAAGGAGAAAGAGAAGCAGAGGCAGAGAGAAAAAGAGGCTTCAACTTCTTCAGCAGCCTCACCCAGTGAGATGCCAGCATCTTCCCTGTCCCAGCCATTTGGGACCCGACCTTTCCGAGCCAACACGGGCCCCCAGTCTCCCACGGCTGCCACCTCCTCTGCCCACCTCCACGCTGGGTCGGGGTTGCGACACAAGTGACCTGCCCCTGCCTCCAGCAGGCCAACAAAAGCCAGCAGCCAGCACAAAGAATTCTTGCAAAACAATAGCATGCCTCCACAGAAACCCTGCAAGGGCCCAGCACTCAGGGCTTGCACTGGGGGACTGCCAGCCCCCGACACCTCCGCACAGAGTGGCTGCGTGAGTGCAGGTGCTCGTCCCCAGTGTCACCCCGAGCCCCCCCGGCTGCCTTCCCGCCCGGCCCCGCCACCTCCAGGGCCCCAGACAGCCCTGCTTGCTTTTCTCTGCCTTCTCTGTGAGCACTAAGCTGATGCCATAGCAACTTCTCTTTTCATATTGAGCTGACATAAGAATCTGAGGGCGAATGTTGTGGTCAAAAGGATGTGCAGAGCTGAAGAAGAGGAAAGGAGGCAGAGGTGCTCATCACTCAGTGGGGAGAGCAATGGTTTAAAAGTTGCCAGAGCATGATCTCTGTATTCCTTATACTTCATGATTACCCAAGGGAGCAGACAAACCCCTTCACTTACAGGCAGGTAAACTGAGGAACAGAGAAAGTCAGGCACTGACATAACCGTGCTCCCAAAATGCATCTTGAGCTGAGGGCTGACTGCCAGGCGCCTGTTTCCCCCAGCTTCGGGCTGACAGCCTTGCAAGGGGCTTCATGCTGCCCCTTGGGGATAAGGAGAGAGTTCATATCTAGGTCATGGGCACACCTCATCTGGTCCCACATTGCAGTGAGAAGAACAAGACTGCAGTGAACTTCTGGGGGAGGGATACATAACCAAAAGTCTTTTGCCATTCATGAGCTGAAAATAGGAGTCATATTTCCATTTATTTTAGAACTATCACCTGAGCTGATTAAAGTGGTTATCAACTTCAGTTGTTCTTTACATGTCATTTTTGTTTCACATTTCCAGTGTTTCCCTGTGTGCACTGCATAAATTATTGAAATATTATTTTATTTATCCATCCCCTTGTGACAGAAATAGGTTCTCTGAAAGCAAATCTTGTCCTAATCAGTTTTGTTTTTCTTGGTTTCTCTCCTCAGTAATGCCACAGCTTTTGGGTTAGTGAACGCTAGTTTGCTTTTGTGGAGAACAAAAAGCACTGTGGGCTGATAAAGACAGGCTGCTAAATTAGAGGTTATTCCAAAGTACATCATTGGCTAGGAAACAATAGGCTTGTAAAACTTTTAGCAATCTGGGTGGTAAAAGAAGATAATACACTGAAGATAGACAGGATGAGGATTGTCTAGACCCCAGCAGCCCTGCTTCCCATGGAGACCTAACCTCAGCACAAAAGTTTCTTGGTTCACAACTACCTCCAGAATTTGCCATCAAGAATATGAGAAAGTAAAATAAGCAAACCCCAGGGTGCTGAAATATGGGCTTAGGTTTATATCTTACATAAAAAAAGCAGACTGGTACTGTCCGTTCCTACCCTGTACTCAATTCTTTTTATACACTAGTACATCAATACAAAGCACTGTTACGGAAGCACACACTTAAAATGTTGCACTTTCTTCTCTTTTTGAGTGCTGTGTGTGCCATCCTAATTATAAGCAAAATAAAATTAAGCAATGATATGCACATGATTTCCTACTAAAAACAAATATCATAATCAAGTTTGATGTAAATGTGATACATGTTGTTTAGCTGATAAGTGGTCTAAACTCCAGCTAACTACCTGTACTTAAAATTAGCTCTGCTCAAAATATCCCTAGAAATACTATTAAAGACTCAAGTGATGTTTAGAATGTTAGCAGGACCGTTCTGGTTTTGAAGCACAGTTTCAAATAAAATGAATTTTAAACAGTTCAAAACGTTGCAATTTCTCACCTGCACATATGGCTCATGACAAATTTGAATACTGAGTGTTATCTGAATCTTAAACTCTGAACCAGTGTACACAAATACAGTTGGGGGGGTTGGGCACTGCAGTCAAATCTATTTGCTTCTCAGGCTAAAATTATTTGAACAGTTATTATGATTTTCCTTTCCTTCCCTTGATTCTACATTCGTGGTTCACCTAAATGACACAAAATTATATTGAATAATATAATATTGAATAGTATATTATTGAATTTTTCCTCCCAATTACAAAAAATAGACTGGACTGAACCTGTTAACTGGGAAAGTTAAGTCAAAGCACATCATCCTTTTTGACAAACACTATTGCATGTTGCCAGTCTTTGCAGGTAATTACAGAAACTTAAACATAGTTTGTCTTTACTGAATGTAAGAAAATAAAAACATTTTTTTCTTTGTCCTACTCATATAATGAGAAAGATCTCAGTTAACAGGGATTAAATCTACGTAGCATTCTATAATATACAGTACAATCTACTTCAGCAAATGCAGAAATGACCATTTATATCTACCATTGCTGAAGCACTCCAGATTTGACATAAAAAAGACACAGCTCTAATATTAGATTTAAATAGTGCAAATTACAGCGTGTGTTAAATAACTATTCCCTTGTGTATTTATAGCTTTAGGTTCTGAACTTGCTGTCTTGCATATTTTTCAGACTGTAATTTTTTAAAATTTTCAGTCTTTTATACAATTATTATTATTAATTATATGTTAATTGCTATTTATAATAATTAACATATAGTCTTTGCCACGCTAAAGATTATTTACAAATATGGTTTTGCTAATAAATGTGGTGGAATGGTTTATTCTTTCAAGATACTTGTATGGCAAATATTTTTTCAACTGTTTTTTTTGGCAATTCAAATCTTTTTTTTTTCATTTTTAGTTTGTTATTTTAAAATGCCCATGCTTAATTTAGAAAGCAAAAAGCTAAATTAAAACTATTTGTACAAAAATGAAGAAAGATATTACTCCAGTCTGATTTGCCAATTACATTTTACCACAGCTTTGTAAGTAGTTGCTATCCTTTTTATTTGAACAATTCTGAGGCAAGATTTTTAGGGAATAAAAATATTTCATGCAGATGAGTGGTACACCTAGCAACAGAAACACTGCAGCAAAACTCAGTAGTCAGAACCAGTCCAGAAGAGTGCCACAAAGTTGATTGGGGGTTAGAGCACATCTCCTACGAGGAAAAGCTGAGAGAATTGGGTGTGTTCAGCCTGGAGAAGAGAAGGCTTCAGGGTGACCCAATTCCAGCCTTGCAGCACCCAAACGGAGCCTACAGGAAAGATAGGGAGACACTATTTACAAGAGCATCTAAATACAGTACAAGAGGGAATGGCTTCAGACTGCAAGAAGGCAGGTTTAGATCAGATGTTAGGAAGAAATTCTTTACTCTGAGGGTAATAAGGCACCGGAACAGGTTTTCCAGAGAAGTTGCAATTGCCTTGTCCCTGGAAGTGTTCAAGACCAGGCTAGATGGAGCTTTGAGCAACTGGCCTTGTGGAAGGTGGGGGATTGGAACTAGATGATCTTTGATATCCCTTCCAACCCAGGCCATTCTATCATTTGTGTACTCACCCTGCCTACTATAGCCAGAAGAATAGCAATTAAAACCAGTAAGCAATAATTGCCTACACAAAAGAAAGTGACAAGTCAGGCTGAAACTTTACAGATATGACAATACTCGGGGAATAATGTACAAGGTTTTGTTTCTTTGGGAAAAGACTCTATGAAATGCCACTGACTTTTGAGTATTTTGACTTAGGAAGGATATAATAAGTTTGAGGTTTTGTACAGCAACAAAAATCTTGGTTTTACCCCTCATCTGCATTTCCATTTGAGACAGAGCTTTTAGAATCTTGATTACAACAGTCAATCAGTAACCATAAAATAGTTTAAAAATTATCTTAAAGTAGTATTGTTATAGAAGTACATTTAGGCATCAAGTTTTCAGTAATCTATATCTCGCAATACTAAATACATTATCTTCTACTTTTCCTAATGGAGGGACAGGTTTCTCTAGCTGGTTTTAGTAGGGAAGCAATTTTTGTATGTACATCTCTACAGCTGAATACAGGAGCAACATAACAGGACAAGTGGAAGGGTTACACATCCTGCTGATCTTCTTTATTATTAACAATTCAGGAGTCAGAGTCAGTTTTCAGTGGTAAATCATCCTAAATCTTTTTTACATTAATAGTGTATGGATATTTTTTTTCCAGGCAAAATAGTCCCCACTATTAAGAAAACCTAGTAGATGAGTAGCAGATGACTTCCATGAAAGCCCTCAAGAAGCCCTGTCTTACTGCCTGCAAGCCAGCAGCCCTGGTGTCCTGGTGTTGGTCTTCAGCCCCTCAAAAGTGCAACACAGACTCTTGAAGGAAGAAACTAGCAGAACAATCTCTGTCACTTCTCAAATAATGGAAATATATAAAGGGAATATAATGTATTTAACTTTCTACAAAAAAGCCTGCCTTATTTGGAATACCCACAGTGAACCACACAGTGAAGCATTTGTAATAGTCAAACACAGAGGCTTAAGGTATAAGGAAAGGAAATGGTCCATGAAAGACTGGTCTACAGAGTTAAATCCCTACACCAGGCTCACCTCACAGCCAATTTTGAAAACAGATTTCAGGTCAGGAAGTGGTAGGGAATGAGTTTAAGTGAATGTCAAACCCAGTAACCCTCCTCCACAAGGAGAAAAAGTAATTCATGAAATCAGCAAGGATTAAGGCGATTCAGGTACCTCTACAATGCTAAAGAAAAGATCAGAAAAGTTCAGAATGTGCCCTTGGACACTGGAACCCCAATAGCCCACATTCACTGATAATTATCTCACCTTTGGGTTTTGTTTTAGACCCTCATCTCTCTCTTCAGGAAGCAAGTATTGCCTGAATCTCAGTACAATCCCCTACACGGACCACTCCCAAAGAGATGTCCAAGACCACCCCGAGATCAGCATTTCCTATCCTACAAAGTCCACCAGATGCACTGTGGGAAGGTTCCTGCCTCAAAAGTCTCTTTATATACTTTAGTTGTACTGTTCTGCCTCCTCCAGAAGCACATACAGACCTGTCATTGCTGGTCTATTGGTCTCTTCTGAAGATACTCAACAGAAAATAAATCATAACCTCTGTCACAAACGCTTGGAGGTCAGTCTGTGTGTGCAAGTGCCCCTCTCCAAAACAGAATGTCCCCCATCTTTCCATGTCTCTCTCACCAGAAAACCCTGGGTTACTGTAGCTGTTGAGACAGCCAAGCACTGAAACAGGGCAGACAGAGTCTCCATCAGAAAGGTTCAATTCTCCAATTGAAGAAGATATATGAGGCTGGCTTTAAATTTCTCTCTTGTCTTAAATGACCCTTGAAGGCTATGGCTTCACTCAAGAATTAAAACTTTTAAATTTTGTTTGTTCTTCTGGAGTCACCCATACTCAGTAGCGTTGCCATACTGCCAAGTTACACCCAAACAGATACATGAACTAGTTCAATACACTTGTGCAATCGCTGCTCTCTCCCAAACAGGCACTAAAAGGAAAGGGCATTTCCCAGATAGGATCTATCACTTCAAATACATTTGATTTTTGATTCAAAACAACCTTCAGGTGTCAGTGCAAAACCACTTTTTTCTGTGTAGCTCACTGGCAAAAGATGAGCAAAGAAATGGTTGGAAGGAACTCTGGTGGTGATTTGTTAATAATTTTGATTAAATTTAGTGTAGTCACATGGTTGCTGTTGCATTTTTATCCACAGATAATTATGGAGTCTGCTCATTTTATGAGATGTATTTTTAAGAGTTTATCAGTGGCTTGGGATGAGTGCTCTTTTGTTTAGTGATGTATAAATTTGAATAATAATAAATAACAAAGTGAAAGAGAATGAGGGAAGGGAGGAGACTGAAGTCTGGGAAGATGCTTCGCTATGTATGTCTGCTGCATTTGATCGCAGCATAGATGATACAGCAGTGGGCATTATAGAAAGCCCTAGTATAAATCAGATTAGATAAATATTAATTGCCATGTACTAACTGTGCACTTTACTGGAGTATATTGATGTTTTCAGTCAAAGACTCATGTTATTAGCATACATTTAATGATCAGTCACTTCCCCTTACGCCGTTGTAATGTTTTGCCGAGCAGGCACCAGGAAACAAGGCTGTGCTGGTGCTCAGTGACGCTGCCTTACAGTGACATATGGGCTCACGCTGGCTCTCCCCAGTGCTGCACCCTGTCAGCCTCACACTGTGGGGCACCACTCTGCTTCCACATGGGGCAGCCCAAGCTACAGACACCCTCCAGACTGACACTTCTCAATCAAAGACTATGTGGGGGGATCTTGTTATCGAGGACATACCATATAATTTCAGTATTATCACAGCGGCTAAATATTCAGCATTTTGTCCTTGCTGCACTAATTGCGGTGTAGAGGAACTCTATGACTTATTGGACCACTTTTAGCTTCCCCTAGGCACTTGCAAGGATTCGCACTCGCCTTCATAAAAAGACAGAGACAGGACTTCTTCTCTCACATATTAAATAAAAAGTGTTAATAAAAATGTTGTTCCTACTCAGAATCAAACAACTGCATTCACCACAAAGTTAAATTTGGGGGGAAATTTGAGGTTAATAGTCATGTTGAAATAATCCTGATTTGGACAATCTTGATGTGTTAAAAAACCTTCTTAATCATACAAAATTTCGAAGAAAAAAAGGTATGCAAAAATGAAAAAAGCCTAATTGATTGGTTAACATTGAAAAAACCACAAGAAACCTACCCCCTCATCTGTCAAAATGTCATTAAACCAAGACATTACTATGGAAAAGTTTGATTTTGACAAAGCTGCAGTTTCCAGTAGTAAAAGATCATGTAAGGAATTTTTCTCATGATTAATACAAATAAGTAACAAAGTGTTCTCTTTCAAATGATTTTGGTAGATTTGAGGAAAGTTGTACTACTTCTAGGACTGTATGAGGCGAAGTGTTTTGCAGCTGTGTGTACAATTAAATCACGAAGTAATGAGTGCACATGTCAGGCATTTATTTGGGGTCTTTTATGAACTTGTGCCGTGGGTCTGTATTTTGTACGAGAGGAGTGAAAGCTGTGTTTTCGTGCTGCTTCCTGCACTGTGGCTGTTTGGCTGTAGGTGCTCATGCCCGTTTTGGGGTGGGCATACAGCTGTGGTGAGAGCACTGCGCCGTCTGTGTCTGAGAACAGCCTGCTCTGCTTTTCTGTATAAACATGGAACATGCCACCACACTTGGTGGCTGTGCCGAATGCCTTTAATATATGTTATGACAGCGCTGCATTGTGCTCAGCATTATTGCCGCTCGCTCAGTACTGTAGGCATGAATTTAGCTGTGTGATTATGCTATAATATCACTGGGCTCCACACTGCCCAGTTGTGCCAGGCTCACATTGTGTGCTGTGTGCTACAATAGCGTTGACAGGGCTGGATGGCAGCGCTGGGCACTTTGCAGCTCTGCTGGGCTCCTGCAAGGTGGTGCGGGGGCTTTGTGCGGTGCCAGGCTGGGCGAGGGCAGCGTGGACAGCTCCTCCCTGCCTTGTGGGGATGTGCAGAATTAGTTATGTAATCAGCACGTTGTGGGATTTTCACATTAATGTTGTGTGCTCTCTGCTGCTTGATTGTGGGGTATTAATGTCAAAATCTTCCGTGATGTACTGCCAAGTGGTTGTGGTGGAGACTCTGATAAAATCGTGGCTTTTCTTAATAATACAGGATTTTAAGAGACAACAAAAAGTATAGGAATTGTTCTATATTAAAAATGCAGCATAATTGTATAATTACAATATTTGCATCATGCTAAACAGATTGGCTGGGTTATTTCAGATTCTTTAAAGTCGGGATGGCATTAGGCCTACAGTATTTCTAAACTGTTTTGCCCGTCTGCAGTTGTATAATGAAACACCACAAATTTTACCCGGCAATACTTGTGCTTTCTAAGTGCTGCATTATGAGCATAAAATTACCAAATGTACTGAACACACTTACCAGCACTGAACTAAAATCCCTTATCTCCCAGCCACAAATTAAGTCTCTACAGATCCTTTTTTACAATTCTGAAGTAATAAATACATATATATTTATTTCTACAACCATTTTAAGAAATTATAAGGAAACCCACACAGTAGTTTAGCAGTTAATTTACAACAGTACAGCCTCTCGAGCAAGTATGTAAAACAAACACACATCATTTATTTCCCTCATTTGAAATCCCTGCTCCCTGACAAACAGACAGACAGACTCATACACACAGATCACTACAGCTCAAATTGGACATCAGAGAAGAAACTAGGACTTCTTTGCTATCATCTGTGATTGCCCTGAGGGTTGAGGAGTGGCCAATTTACAGCATGAATATAGTCTGGGGATACATGAATCATGAATCATGTTTGATGTATGGAAAGGCACAGTCACTCTGAAAGGCTGCAAATGCAGTCATCTGCTTTTTAAGTGAAAAAAAAAAAAAGCTTGCAAAACAACAACAAAACTGGAGAGATGAAATACCTGGGAAATATTATTTAAAAGACACCATCTTTACTTTTTTTTTTTTTTAATTGGGTTGGAAGGGGTTACTTCATTATGCAGCAAATTAGAAAATTCATAATTTATCATTGCACCCAGTTGAAATGCCACCCAACTGAGTCGCACCCCTGTGAAAACCATCACATAGTAACAAACTGTCAAAGCCTGCTGCAGCCGACGGGCAAAATTAATATGCAAATGTATGCAAGAAATTAAAAAGCAGAATTACCCAGGCAAATGAGGTAGCTATACTTGAATTGTTAGAATTATGAATAATTACTGCGAATTTTCTGCTCCTAATATAACTTGTTTTTTGATAAACAAAGACTTAATTATCGAGATGCGCTGGAGAATTTCCGTGGCGCTCATTAATCTTGCAAAAAAAACAAGTCCCTGGTGCCCAAACCGTAATGAAGAGCGCGTGCCCTGAATCTTCAGAAAGATCAGAGGCACCAGGGTGCCAGGGCTAGAGAAAAAAAATGACAGTGCCAATGTCCCCTCCTGTACCCTGGAGTGTCATAACGTCTTCCACTAACTATCAAAGGGACTTATTTATGCCAGCAGCTGAGCTATAAGTCCAATTTACGATGCCTTAAGCAGTGGTGAAATGATCTGTTGATGTGCTATGGAAATGCCATCTTGCAGTAGCTCGATTTGGTCCCAGTGATACCAACACGATGAGGACCCTCCGCTCCTCTGTTAATGGATGCAGCATGACAGACCATAATACACAAGAGGGACAATCTTTTAGGACCAGTCTCAATGGTCCTCCATTAATCTTGGTTCTGCAGTGCTGTGGTGTCCATGGGAACAAGGGCATTATCATAAGCACTGGTTTTAAATGTTCCCATTAGGGAATGCAATACAGGGGAGAGATGCATGGGGTGAGAGGGCTAGGGGAGACAGTCCACTATTAGTTTACACTATTTTTTATGACCTGGATTTGAACCATAATGGGTGGCTTGGAGAATTTTCTCTTCCTAAATAACATACAGAAAACAACAAAGGAGGAAGCAGCTAAGTGTACAGCACGGTGCACGGCTTCATGTTCGTCTTCTCTGTTTTTATAGCAAGGAAATCAGCATGGCCCTGGTGGGCTAAGATAATTTACCATGAGAAAGCAAAGGGAAAATAACCCCAGGTACTCTCAGCACAGACCAAATTGAACCCGCTGTGAGCTTATTATTACTTAAAAACTGGCATCTAAGTGGAAATGACTGACTCTCTGTCATTATCCCTATTACCACCATGATAAACCCAAGCAGATGATAAGGCAAAATTACAAAACATCAGTTCTGGAGCTCAGAGGCTACTTCAGAAGCTCAAGGCAGACTGTGTTTTTAAATGCTTCCTTCTCTACACTCAAGTCCCCAAATTTCCTTATGCCTTGACAGAACCATTTCACTGCATAGGCAAATTGTCACCTTTTAAACCAGGGCATCTGTCATTTTTATACAAGGGTCTTCCACTCAGTCGTTCTCCCGCTTAATCCTCCAATTTCTCTATACATACAGAGCGGCTACAGCACCGTAATGTTTGAAATTTCATTCTTACAGCCTGCATTACACTCAGAAAGGGGAAGGATGGGGTGACAACTGCCTCACAACTGACAGAAAGGACACCCCTCCTGACCGCTGGAGTATATTTTTTTAATCAGCTGGAAGAGCAGCTTGCCTGGGGAGGAATGGAACTTCAGAGTGAGAAGAGGGGCACAAGCAGAGATTACAAAAAGGTTCTTCCAATATCTTCTGCCATCCTCTCATTCTTCGTATTACCATGGCCAAGAGAATAAATTTTCCCCACATATTCCTTCCGTCTCCTTCCTCAGCCTCTCCCTACAGAGGGGTGGCTGGCACATCAGCATGGAATGCTAACTTCTCCAGCAGCTTCTCCCTGGTGCAACAGAGCTAGAGGGAACCCAGAAAACAAAGCATTGCCTAGGTCTGAGTAAGTTACATCTGCCTTAGCAGGCTGATAATTCACTTCACTGGTTGTCTGTAAAAAGGGGTTATTACAAAAGGAGCAGTAATTGTGTCTGACATGGTTGCCTACTCCCATGCTGCTCAGCAAGCAGGACAGCTGCTAAAGTTCTTACCAATAAAAACTTTCCTTTCCCCCCTAGGGATGGGGAAGTTTAATGTTCCAGTCCTGCTAGTGCCCAGGTAAGGTTCCTACAAAGCATGCCTCAGTTGCAAGCAGTGGCACTCATGACGACTGTTAACACCCTGGGCTGAGCCATGTGCCCCCTGGGGCAGTGGCCCAGATCCCAACACCTGATGATGTGGGGCTATGAAGGTAGCTGTCATCTTCTTCTATTTCAGATAAGCAGGATCATGCACTTGTTGACACTAAAACCTGCTTCTCAGCTAATGGCCACAGTGTAAGTCTCAGCATTTCATGGTGATGAAACCTCAGGAGTAATGATCCCATATGGTATCAGTTTTTGAAAAAGCTTTCAAGAAAAATATTTCCTTCAAGACTGCTTTCTTTTTTTACCAGAACACTTCAGTACAAACCAGAGTCGTACCTTCACCTTCTTCATGCGCATGCATGGGGAGGAGATCCAAGTCTGCAAGATAGAAATTATTATCAGTGGCCAAAAACAGCACTGTTTAGATTCTTTACAATCAGTCTTTGCTCTTAGTGAACTGGAAAGGGCTATAAGATATCTTCTGCAGAGGCTGGGGCACCAGTTACAGAGAACTGCCATCCTCTTTCCCATAATTACCACATCTAGTCAGCACACCAGAATAAGATCTACATACATAAATATATATATATGTACGTGTGTGTGTGTGTGTATGTATTTATGTAAATATATATCAATGTATGCATGTTCCTGACAGATATGTGTGCATAAAGAAGGTGGGCATGCAAGATAGAAGAGGACTTCTCAAAATGCTTTTTGCAAGCTATTGCAACAGGACCTGGCTAAAAAAATCAGAGAAATTACTTCCCAGTAGAAGAGACTGACGTTGTGAAAAGACAAGTGAAGAGTCTTAGTCCACTCAGGTTTATACAACTCTAAGCCTCTCAGTGAAATGTAAATGTTTTCAATCCAGGTCACTGTGCTACTGTGGCAGAGCTGCACACACACCATGTGCACCTTTCTGACACAACAGTTGTTCAGCTTGCTTACACTAATCCCTAAGGAGACAAACAATTTAATGTATTTAAATAACAAATATTTTAGGGTAGAAGAGCTGTGCTTCTAGTTGTCAGCTTGAGGGTCTTTACAGTGATGAAAAGGGGGAAAAATATACTTAAATTATTCCTAGTGACCCACATACTGCAAAACATCTGCTGACAACATGGTTGGCTTTCTGCCCAAGTTCAACTATGAGCTGTCTCCAGCTGATCATCTTTGCCCTCACCATAATCTGTAGAGCCCACAGCAAGCAAAGGAGATAGTCAGGGATGTAAAAAGCAATTTGACCAGTTGAATAAGCACAAACCTGCATGAACATGAACACACATACCTCTAACATAAACCTCATCTTAAAAAAAAAGGTGCTACCATCATATACAAAATTCAGATTATGATTCTTTAGGTTGGAAGTAGGTTCCATCCTTTTATTTACATCTGAAATGGTGTCAGCCTGTCATGCAAACACATTGATGTAACTTGACCGTCAACCTCACCTTTCATCATTTGTAGTTATTTCTTTTTTTGCTATTATTTTTTATTCAAATCATTAATTACTCCCAAGTTCCAGGCTTCTTGTGCTTTCTTTGCCAGCTAGGGAAGGCTCCTGGCTGCACCTGTGGATTGTGAGCAGAGAAGGGCTGGTGGATGATGTGGTGGTTGAAGTGCATAACGGCCACAAAATTAAAAGAGGTTTTTCATTCTTGGAGAAGAAAGGAAGGGGGTCAGCAGAACTGCTGCCTTGGACTTCTAGAGGGCAGACTTTGATCTGCGTAGAAGGCTGGTTGAGGGAGTCCCTTAGGAGTCAGTCCTGAAGGGCAAAGGATCCAGGAAGGCTGTACGTTCTTCAAGAAGGAAATGCTAAAGGCACAGGATCAGGCCATGCTCATGTGCCAAAAGACCAGCTAGCATGGAAGAAAACCTGCCTGAATGAAAAGAGAGACATGGCTGCAGCTCAGGAAATAAAGGAGAATTTATGTCCTTTAGAAGGGGCAGGCCATTCAGGAGGACTACAGGGATATTGTGAAGTTATGCAGAGTGAAAATTAGAAGAACTAAAGCCTAGCTAGACCTTAGTCTGGGTACTGCCTTAAAAGACAATTAAGAATGTTTCTATAAATAACTCAGGGCTAAATGAAAGGAGGGCTAAGAAGAATCACTATTCTTTATTGGATGTGGGGGGAAATGTGAAGATGAGGAAAAAGCTCTGGTACTTAATGAATTCTTTGCCTCGGTCTTTAATTGTAAGATCTGTTATGAGGGTATCAGGCTCCCTGAGCTGGAAGACAGGGATGGGAAGCAGAATGAAGCACCTGCATTCAAGGAAAAGTGGTCAGTGACTTGCTACACCACTTAGACACTCACCAGTCCATGGGCCCAGATGGGATCCATCCAAGGTTACTGACAAAGCTGGTGGAAGTGCCTGCTGAGCCACTTTCCATCATTTACCAGCATTCCTGGTCAACTGGGGAGGCCTGAGGTGACTGAAAATTGGCAAATGTGACACATAGGCCATCTACACAAAGGCCCAGAAGGAGAATCCAGGGAACTACAGGCCTATCAATCTGACCTTGGTACCAGATTTACTCCTCTACCTTGGAGTAGATCATCTTTGATGCCATCACACAAGACATACAGGACAACAGAGGATCAGCCCCAGCCAGTGTGGGTAAAGGAAAGACAGGTCCTGCTCGACCAACACGATGCCCTTCTATGACAAGGTGACCTGCTTAGTGGCTGAGGGAAGATCTGTGCATGTTTTCTACCTGGACTTTAGTAAAGTCTTTGACACCCTTTCCTACACCATTCTCCTGGAGAAACCAGCTGTTCATGGACTGGATGGCATAGCCTTTGTTAGATAACAAACTGTCTGGATCACCAGGCCCAGAGAGGGGTGGTGATTGGTGCTACTTCCACCTGGTGCCTGGTCACTACTGGTGTTCCCAAGTCCTGCTTAATATCTTTACTGATGATCCAGACAAGGAGATTGAGGGCACCCTCAATCAGTTTGCAGATGACACTAAATTGGGCTGGAATATTGCTCTGCTGGAGGGTAGGAAGGCTCTGCAGAGGGATCTGGACAGGCTGGATCAATGGGACAAAGCCAATGGTGTGCTTTTCAACAAGGCCAAGTGCCTCATCCTGCCCATGGGTCAACAACAAACCCCTACAGCTCTGCAGGCTGGGGCCAGAGTGGCTGGAAAGCTTCCTGATGGAAAATGGCCTGGGGGTGCTGGTCAGTAGCAGCTGAACAGGAGCCAGCTGTGCCCAGGCGGCCAAGAAGGCCAATGGCATAGCAGTAGTGTGGTCAGCAGGACCAGGGCAGTGATTACACAGCTGTACAGCACTGGTGAGGCCACACCTCAAATCCTCTGTTCAGTTCTGGTCCCCTCAGGACAGGACAAGACAGAAATCTAGGTGCTGGAGCACATCCAGAGAAGGAAAATGGAGCTGGTGAAGGGTCCAACCTAAATGATTCCACCCTATTCTATTCTATTCTATTCTATTCTATTCTATTCTATTCTATTCTATTCCTTGTTCCTACATTCAGGTACTCATTCTCCTTTTTAAACTCATCAGACTGCTTAGAGCACAGCCATAATCATACCTGATTTTGTTCAAATTAATAATCACTAATTTGTGACCATAAGGGGATTTTTTGCAGCTTGTATTAAAGATGTAAGAAATGTTGCCCTGCAGTTCAGAAAACCATACAGCAGTCCCTTATTTTAGTGTTATCAACAGAGAGTACTGGTTATTTTGTTGTACTTTTTATTAGTATCAGTAAGAATATTGTTTCTTCTCAGTAAAGGCTAAAGGATGCTGTGATTCAATGGGAGGAGATGGGGCTCAGCCACGTCTCATTACAGTCTTTTCTGGCCCAGCAGAAAGCCTTGAACTGTCCCCTAAAATTCCTAAACCAGTGCCTGTACTTGGGTGAGGTCGTGTAATACACAAACTGTTTGGACAATTTGAAATACAAGTGTATAGAAATATAACAGAAAAATGTAACAGCAAGCGACAGAAAACATGATCCCTTAGGTGCTGTAGCTGGAGGCTTAGTGGCAGATGATGCAGCAAAATGGCTTCAAGATGGGATATTTACAAAATTGCTTTATGAGAATTTTACACTGCTAATCACAAGGCTCTAATAATAAGTCTTGCCTTACTAATAGAAATCTAAGCACTAGCTTGCATTTTCAGATATTGCCTTTGCTAAACTGTGTTGGAAACTTGTAATATTCCTTTTTCATTTCCAAACACAATTTCATATCTGACAATTTTAGAATTGCCTTAGCCCTTCTCAATATACTAGAAACAGAACTTCTCATTTGATTAATTCTAATCATTTTTAGTCATTATTACTTTTTAACATATATTGGTATAGTAGATTAAATATTATTTATAGCTTTAATTTGTGTCCTGTTTGGATTGTACAATCACAGGACTAACTTGGCTATCACTATTATCATATTGTTTTATACTGCTCCCAAAATTAAAATCCATTCTTGTCTTTAAGTGTTTTATTGTACTTGTCTTTCTTGCTTTGCATTGCATAGTCCATGATTAATTCTGTTAGCCAAGTGCATATGGCCTGCTTGGCTATCATCCATTATCTTCATCATTGTTGCCTCAAAATGAGCACTTTATTATTACTTTTTTCATCTTTCCAATTACCAGATGTGCTTTTGCATTCCCTTACTTTTCCTACTAGACTGAGATCTACATTTAGAGTAAAAGTCCCAGCTCATTAGTCATTGAAGATTAAGTGATTTTTCCCTGGCTAACTACAGAAAATTTGAGGGTCAGTTCCAGTATTGTAGAAATAAGTAACTTCTGAAAAACAGAAGCAAGAAAGTCTGGCTGTTCCTCTAGGAAGAATTAGTTTGGTAGATTATTTAGATAAAAGAAGAATTCCCTCTGGAAATCTTGTAACTACATTTGATTCTAGTATCTTTCTGAAGTCTCACAAGTTTTATCTAAGCTGAGTTTTGCCCATGCCTGCCTGTCGGATAACTGATTTCCTGGAATGCATCCCCTCAATACCCTCAATTTAAAAAAAAAAAAAAAATCCCACACAACCTGAAAATGTTGTGAAAAAAGTCTATAAGCAGCATCACTCACTGGGAAAAGCCTCTTGCAAGGTTTCCAGCCCGTATTTTCAGGTTCAGACAACATAGTGTGGTTCAGTGTGCCAACACCTGAACACTTCTCTGACTGCATTAAAACCCCTAACCATGCAATGTTCATTTAGCCAGCAGGTTAGCTGAGCTAAATGTGACACACAGTAAAACACCCTGACAAAGTAAGGGTAGCTTTTTTTGTTGTTTTTGTTCATTTCATTTCATTCATACAATTTAAAGAAAAATAACTTCTTATGCACAAAACACCTCAGTCCACTCCAGTATTATTTCTCTAAGTGTTTTAAATGCAGTTAGTGGGTATTCACTTTTTGTTGTTGATATTTTATAGTCCCATTATTGAACACTTCAAAAAATCATTAGAGAAACATTTCATATAATGCCACAAACTCTTCTTATGACATAGATACTTCTAAATACCCATGATTTTTTCTATATAAGGTATTTTGATTTAAAAAAAAAAAAAAGGGAATATCTATCTCTCAAACCTTTGTACTGTAAATCTGTTTCTAGGCAAGAACCTACTCATTGCCTCACAAAGCAATGTTGGAACCAGACCTGTGCATGACCCGGGGATACATAAGGGAAATGTTATAAGATAAGTAAGGGAGGAAGCTGGCAGACAAAAACATGCTAGCTTCTGTTTTCTGACCTAAGTATGCTGCTCTGGGCATTTCAGAAAAATCTGTTAATAATCACTTTGAAGGAGGAAGAAAACATTACAACAGAAAAAAAATCCCATAAAGGGGTGGGAGAATGTAGGCTGAAATGTTCAGAAGTCATTAGGGTGACAAGTTTCAAACCTCCCCCAATATTCTGATTTTCAAGAGAAAGGCATGTAGTTCCCAAAGCTCGGGTGCCTGAATAAAGCAAACAGAGCACTGAGTTGTGCAGTCTAGGGCAGGTAAGAGGAACTGCTGAAGTGCTGCCACATACAAGAAAATTTGCAAGATTCTTTAGTGCTCTAGCAGTTAGCCCAAGCTTTTAAAAATATTTTTGGGAACTTAATTGTTCAAGTAGCACTGTATAATTAGCCTGTCTTATGCTGACCACAGCCTCTGAAAATCAGATTCTTTAAACTGTCCCTTTTTGAGCCTCTCAGAATTGAGGCTACCTTCTTCCCCTAATGAAAAACTTTGCTCCTCAGGCAAATTCTTCCCCTTGATCTCTCTAGATCTGATGTTAATACCTTCATGCCTCTCTATAGCCTCTTACTCCAGGCATAGTGACATTTACTTCAACAGAGCTCTGCCCTAGTGTTGTGCCATAGTGACATATCCAGACTTGGTTCTTCTGTGCCTGCAGGAGTAAAAGATGTCCCATATGTATTAAGATGACAGGGCAATGTGTTGAAAATTTCTACATATGAAGAATCTTAAGATATCAGATCAAAAGAGATTGCAGAAATGATAAATGTCATTTATACACTGGCAGGTTAATATTGTGGCAATGTCTGGATATTCATCTAAACATCACTGAGAAAAGTTTGACAAGTCTGGGACAGTATGGCATGGCTATTTCTCTCATTTGGGCTGATATTTGCTTGATCTGTTTTTACCTTAATAAGTTTGCTCTGAGCAGAAAAGTGACTCTGCATCTTCCCTCCTGGCGAAAGATGCACAAAATGCCTTTTTATCTCAATGAACAGTTTGCATTCTTCTGCAGGAATTCAGAAACTTGCTATTGCTAAAATATCCTCTCTATCTTCTGGTTCTGTGGTTGTACTAACAATGGCAGATTGCCTTTGGTAAGCCTTTGTTCTGAAGTTTTAGTAACAAAGTGTCTGGATACAAAACTTTGTCATATTATGTTTTGAAGATTTTGTAGCAGCAGAAAGTGGAGTGTGTCTGTGAGCATTTGTAATGGAGAAAAGCTAAGTGATAAAGTGCACCTTTAACATAATGACAGTAATTTAGTCTCAGACAGTGAATGCTATTATACCCTCTTTTAAAGACTAAAATCAGTCAATTGAAATGACAATTATGATAATCTTCATGTAATGAAGATTATTTTGAAACAAAAATCTTTTTGTTATGTGTGCCTGTGAGTGTGTGTGCATTTACTGGACCCAAGTACAATCTCAAAATTCTCCTCATCTGGAAATTCTATACAAATATAACAGTATTTCCTAACCATTCTGCTGGTTTCTGTTGATATTTAGTGCAAATTGACTTCTTTTAAAAAAAACATAGAATCATTAAGGTTGGAAAATATCTCCAAGATATTCTATACAGATGCTTTGATCAAATGCTCTGAACATAGAGCTTGGAGAAATGGGCAGCCTTAATAGGAGTGGTTAGCTTGATCAGTCTTAGAATATGACATGATACTGCCTTCCCAAAGCACCCCATGTATGTACCCTGTGTTTTACCTTAACTTCCTAAGCTTCTAATGCACCACATAGGTAATTAACAGTGAGCAGTAGTTCCAGAAAATATTGTTCTACCTAGGAATCAGTCTGTGATGGGTGGCCTGCCACAGTCATCTGAGTTCAGGAGAGAACATACCAATCATCTGAATTTAGTTCTTATGTGGGATAAATTTTCAAAGAAGTCTAAGGGAAGTCTAATCCCACAAAACTAAAACTAAATTTATAATTTTTCTCATGTTCCTTCGAAAAACTCATTGTGTTTTAACACATTAAGGCACTCAGAAACATTGTACAGCAGAAGTAAAATGGCACGAAAGCCTCAACAAAGACATGCACATACAGGGAGCTCAAATGAAAAGGAAGAGAAAGAAAAGATTTGCTGGGGCAAAGGGGGTAATAAAGGGAATAAGAACAAGACGACCATAGGCCTCCATGGTCTGATGAAAATGTTCCATAGAGCTCCTGCCCTATGAAACAGCTCTGACCCAAAATCCAGCAAATATTTTTTTTAAGATTACAAAAAACATTGGAGAGATATAGGTATATTTTTGTCAAACAAGAAAGATGTTTGTTAGCAAATATACATTTTATATACTACTGGCTGCTTCAGTTTTTCTGAATCTCATAAAGGTACTTCTCAGTCTACAAAATACTTTTTTAGGAAAATTGATGTGTAAATACTGTTAAATTTTCTTTTGTTCAAGATTTTCTACTTTCCATTACTCAGTTGATTTAAAAGTAGAGAACTAATAATGAACCTCACAGAGAATGCCCCAGAGATTTCCTTAAGCCAGCTGACAGTTTACTTGTAGTGTTTAGCAATGATATAGGATGCATCCCTTCTTTGTTGAGGGATGGTAATTAAAATCAGGTGATTTTGTATTTTTTATTAGCAGAGCTTTATTCATGTGAACTACCCTAAAAGTGAAGTTCATATTAATAAAGCTGGTTATTTCTGGTTAACAAAGATGGTTATTTCTTCTTAGACCTGACCTAGTTCTAATAATTTGCCATTCAAAAGATGCAGAACTTAAGATCTTTGCAGGAAGTTGTTACAATTCACTGTGAACAGTGGCCTAAAAGGGTTGCTGTATGCAGTCAAATACATTGGCACAGTAGGGAAATGTGATCTTTTCTAAGGCTATTATTCTAATCATTTCATCTAGTCCCTTGTCCAAATATGATATGCACTAGCACAAAGTTAATTTAATTTTTTTTAATCCCTGCAACAGTACAAAAACCCATGACAAAGCAGGGTGTCAAACATGTGCTTTTAGGAAGTCCTTCATTGCCTGTTAATTGTGGATTGCAATTGTGTCAAAGTGATCTAGATGACATTGCTCTGCTGACTGTTTTGTGGTGATGTTTAATAGCTGGAAGGCCAAATGCAGTACCTGGCATTCACTTTAAATATGCCTTAGTACTGAGTACAGCTTCACACCATGAAACACATCTCAGCCATGAACAGCTGATTGTACCCTTACATACACTCTTTTTTCCTGGTTTTTTAAATCATGTCTTTACCCTGATCCTGACAACAAACTTCACCCTGGCTCTGCACGAGTCCCTAATGCAGTAGTGAGGAGTTCAGCTGGAAAGCTTGCCAGGGTGCCTTCTCAGGCTTGAATCCACTGCAGCACAACGGCCCCAGAACTAGCTAATGAAATTGCTGGGCAGATTTTAAAAGTATTTCTAAATCCTCCAGGCCAAACTCTGCCCTGGTCTCACATCAGCAACCACAGAAAAGAACTCAACTGGCTGTCCTCTCCTCTCCTCCCTCTGCTGCTCATGAAGAAAAGGAACAAAGCCTTAGTGTTCTATCCTCTCCAGAAGGTCTGATATAAGAGACCCACGAGAGCAGGCTGAAACAATTCTCTTTTCCCATCCTTAGCTGGTGACTAACACTAATGCTGAGAGCCCCAGGGACGTGCACATGCTCAGCAGCCCTTTCAGCGGGAGTCAGGCACTCAAAGACACCAGCAGTCCTGGCCCATGTACTCACACAGCACTGTCTTCAAGGCTCCTTGCAAACTCCTCAGACATTCCTGACAGATATCCCTACCTGTATTGTCCTGAAGGGAAAACTAAGGGAGGTAATTAGAGCCTTGTAATGAAGTAACATCTGACGACCTGCAGCCCAATCTGCTATCTGGGTCAATAGATAGATTATGTCCTTAGACTGACTAATTGTAGGCACCTAATTGTATTAACACAAAAGCAGTGATTCACACAGTGGCAAAGAAGTGTTCACCCAGCAGTCCTTCCCTCTTGGAAAATTACGTCACCCCAGGGCTCTGATTCATGATCCCTGTCAAATTTAACTGTGCCAACTAAAGAAACGACTGCTTCTCCTGTCACAGCTAAGTCTGAACACCCCTACTAAGGAATGAGACAGCAAATATTCTCCCTTATTACGGATAAAATATTGCATTGCACATTATCTTGGAAAAACACTGTAAGCCCAAGACTGAAAATGGGTAATATGTTACTTTCATTATGTGCAAGAAGATGGAACCAATCACTGCCCCTTTCTGCCTCAGTTTCTCTCTTTATTGAAGAAATTGNCTTTCTGCCTCAGTTTCTCTCTTTATTGAAGAAATTGTTAAAATGGGACTTAAATGATCAACTAAATGTTCAACCCCATCCTGAGTTGGTGGACTGATTGGCTGGTCACACAGAGCAGCTTGGGAATTCCAGCCTTGAAGTCAATAAATAAGCAGATTTTAATTTAGGGATTCCGTCAGTTTATTTCTTTGCTGATATTTTTAGCCTAAAAATATCTAGTTTATGAATGGAAAAATTCTAATATTTCTGTGGCAAATGTCGACAAATTAAAATTTTG
>VYZP01033736.1:0-10821 GCA_013400635.1 Hypocryptadius cinnamomeus
TACTTCTGTTACCTAGCTATTTCCCCACTCATTTTCTCTGTTTCTTTAAGATATGAGTTTTCTAAGGTGTTATCACACCACAGTTTACTGTCCTAAGGGACTATCAGATGCACGGTCCACCTGATGCAGTCTGCCCATCAAATGCTTGTTTGCACAGTGACTTTTCCTCAGACAATTTCAGCCCCTTACATACAGCCCAAAGAGAAAAATAAGAGAAGAAATTTCAGTCTGGAACCTACTGGAAAAACATTTTGTGAGACAGTGACAACACTGTGCTTACCGACAGACCTCTGAGTAAAACTGCTCTGGCCAGGAAAAGCTTTGCCTTCCCCAGGAGCAGGTGAAGAACACCCCTGTTCACAGATCCTCTTTCTTATCTTCACTCAGAACACCTTGCTGCACACCTCTTCACTGTGCTGACTGCCAAAGCTCCAGAGGCAGTCACATCTCCTCATGCCTCAGAGAATAGGGCAATTAATCTCATTTATATGATCAGAGGAATTACTTTCCTGTCAAAATGAGTAGCTCCTAACATTTCCTTACATTTGGAAAATAAAGTATTAATAGTTCTAACCAGCAGGCAATAATACTCAAGAAAAGAATTTCGAAAAAAAATATTCTGACTCTACAACCCACAAAGGTGTGAATATTTACTCTCTTACACAATACAGAAAAGAAATATCCCATGGCCAGGTGATTAATTAATGGGGAATAGATTTTTTTCCCTGGAAATCTCTGTATTAGGTTAATAGGCATAATAGCTTATCAAAATGAAGTGTGGTAAATAAAAAAAAAGGATTGGAGAAAGCAAATAATCTTCCCATATGTATCTTGAATGGCAAAATCGTAATTTCCATATATTATTTTACATCACTGCAAAATGAAATATCATCTATTTAAGTTCAAGGCTTATTCTAGTAGATGTGTTAATTATATTTCTACCTAAATACATGAAGTTAGGGATCCCATGTGCCTGCATGGAAAATTGTAACCATGCAGACACCTTCACTCATGCTTTCTGTGCTATCTTCTGATGGCATGACTTTAAAACCACCATGAATTTTTCTTTTCATTTCATCACATTGACTGCCTTAAATAGAAATGTGTTTTCCATTTAGCTTCTCAATTACTGTGCCTTTATAAGCTTTCAGCAGCACTAGCCTTTAAATCCCATCTTTTCTAGAGAAGATCCAAAGTAAAGGTTGCAAATTCTAATAAATCACATGACACATCAGCTACAAGCATACGCAGTGTTAAAAAGTAAGTCATCAATAGCAAAGGATTTTTTTGACTTTTAGTATTCTATTTTTTATATTTGTTTTGTTCTTTCAGTAACAAAGGAAAATAAATCATGAATCCTGTCTCAGTCTGTCTAAGATACACTAGAAATTAAATGAAATTCAGTGCAACAGCTGAATCTGTATGGCTGCCTTTTTCTTTGAAGGCCCTGATGCTAAGCAAGGTCCACCTGGGCACAACAAACCTTTCCCACCAGAAACTGAAAGAACAATTTGGGATGAACTTGGAGGGACTTTTCCTTCCTTTTGAATTATTTCATCAGTTCGTCCCTATCTCTTCAGGGAACCATTCCTGCTGTATCTCCATGTTTTCCTTTGTGTCTCCTCCCTAGCAGGCCTTGAAGTGGGAGAGCCTTTCAGATGGGTCTCCACTTTCAGGCAAAAAATCATCAAGCATATTCCTTGAAGGAAGAGAGAGATACCCTAAAACTCAGGATGGCAAAACTCAGGTGATGCCCTATGTAGGGTCCATTCCCAGGATTTTGATCTCCAGCTTTTGGAGTTCTAGAGCGCTTTCTGAACTGAAGCTCCCTGCAAGGACACCAGGAAAGGTGTGCTCTTTAGAAAACGTGCCATAGTAGAGCTGCACTTCTGAGTATTGAACTTCCCTCCCCAGGCTCCTTCCTTCTCTGAGAAATTGTACAAACAAAAAATACACATTCCTACCACCCTGCAGCTGGAAGAGGTCTCTGTCTAGTTCATCCTTCCACCTGGCAGGAACATTCTTGGAGCCTAAACCCTGGCAGTGCAGGAGCTTTCCCAACTGTGCTTGTCTGGTACAGGCTCTTTTTAAAATGTCATTGATGATTTTTCCTTTCCTCTAGCTTGTGAGAGTTTAATTAATTCACTTAAAAGGAAACAAACTAAGAAATTAGCTTAGTCTTTAAAATAATTCTCTTTGGGACCAATATCAGGCTAAGCCAAGTGTAGCAGGATGAAAATTAGGTGCATTTACTTAAATATTTTCTTACCCATGCTTGAATGAATTTTGCAAATGTGACACTTTCTTGGGATCATCATCTTTGTGGATATCCAAGAACTAGAAGAGCTGCAAATGGAATTTGTGATATTGCATGTCATTTCACAGAAGTTTTTCTAGGTAGGAAAGTCACAGTTTAACTAAGGAAAATTAGACTCCCCAGCGTTCAATGAGAGGAGAATTGCTTTTGAATGAAGAAAGACATTAATGGCTTTTTCATCATGTTCGGAAAAACTATTATTAGCTCTTCAAGACTGCTTTTTCATTTCACAGGATGTCTTTAGACAGTTCATCTTCAGAACTGCCCTTCTATGAAGGACGATTTTTTATGAGAAATTGTGATATATTAGAGTTGCACTTTCTAGCAATATGTGGGAGTTAGATGATCTCTAAGTAGTACAGAATAACTGCTGGCTTAAAGATAAATTAAACCTGGTAAACTGGAGGAGAGTTATCCTATACCCTGTATAATATGGTCAACAGCAATTTCTAGATGTACATCATGGTTTATAAAATTATCTTGGAGAACTCTAACAATTGAATTTCACAGATGTATGGCAGTATTTATTCATTTCCTGGCAACTTTATTTTAAACTTGATTATCTCACTGTATGTTCCATGACTGTGAGGCCCTTGCTTACTTGCAGTTGCTTAGTTTCGAAATTGTTCTCACAAAAAAACCACCACGATTATCTGTCCAATGTTCCAAGCCTTTATGTCTGCAGTATTTGTATTACAATGTGTCAGAGCTCAGCCAGCAGAGTGGCTACTGTCTGTGCTGGGACAGACATCTCTTGAGCTGATCTTGGTTGAATGATCCAGTAAGGGCCTGTTTGAGTCTTTTTTTGTGCCCTCAAACCTTTACTTCATATGGGATACAAAATTGTGCAGCTTAGCAGCACATACAATGCAGAGCTCATGGAAAAGTCGGAAAGTGAATTTCCACAATCTTCCTCATCCTCCAGATCATTTAGCCAAGCCATGGCTTTTCACTAGGTCTCTCACAGTGAGAATGGAAATTACCAGAGCAGTGTAGTGCTTGAGAACACCATTTCACTCTGTGATTCTCTCCCCAGATTGCTGGGGGCAGGCAGGGAGGGCTGACTGGTGCTTGCCATTTTGCTCTCCAACAGCTTGGTCCAGCTTGGGGTTTTTTTCAAAAGAAATGCTCTCTAAGTCATGACTCAGACAGCATGACTATTTTATTTGCAGGCAGAACCCCGTCAGATGTCATCTTTGCTGTTTGCTGAGCAAAGGGATGGATGGGATTATGAAAGAGGTGACTAGAGGACACAAGGTACTGAGCTTGTCACTTCCAGGCAGGAGCTCAAGCTCCTGATGCAAAGCTGGCATGATGCAGGGATCAATCTCCTTTAGTTCTAGTTATTGCACAAGCAGTACAACGGGGTAAGAAAGGCGTTTTCCTGGTGCCAAATATCTTCCTTTGATTTGAGTTGTCACAACTGTCCCTCTTCAAGGAAAAATTCTCCCAGCAAGTCTCAGTGTTCCAGTGTCACTAACAGCTCCTTCCTTCTGTTCCAGTTCCCTCATTGTTTTGCTATTTCAGCCACCAACTGGAATATATAGTGTGTTGCCTGGTGTCACAAAATAGTCATATTTTGTTTGTTCCTTTGTGTAAATTGGAGTGCATCATCAGCAAATTGCTATCATGATAGGTTTTTTGCCCAGTCATTCCAGTAACCAGTTCCACCCATTCAATCAGATTGTTCAGACAGGTAGAGATGAAAACTTTCCTGTTGGATGCTTATAGAAAATTACAGCATCCTGTTTTGTATAGGCTAGGACAGTTTGTGAAGAAAGCCCAAACTTCTGATAAAATCAAACAAACCCCGTTTTAGCTCTTTCTTAGTCTTTTGCATCTCTTATTTCTGTTCTGCTCTCCTGCAAACACAACAGAATTTCCAGTAGCTTATTTTAAGATACTATTTGCCTTAGATCCAGCAAAATGAAAAACCTCTGCTCCTCTTTCCTGCTCTGTGGGCCCCAGTGCAATGCATTTCACACACATAAAATAAAAAGTGTTCATCTTTAAGATATAGCTGCAACTCAGTTTAAATACATCATTTTGGTTTATCTTGCTTGCCTTGGTTTCTGAACCCCAGCTTTGAAAAGCTTCTTCAACTCATGAATGTGGTCATTTAAGATCCAAGCTGCAGAATAACTCTCAGCCAAAGAGTTTAGAAAGGCTCAAAATGAATGAGATTCAGAATAAACATAGATACAGAGATAGGCTGCAAGTTCTTAAAGTATATGAAGTTTTGTGGGTTTAGATAACAGATATTTTCCAAACATCAAGAGCTGAACGAAAGCTTCCCTCATAGCACAATGGCAAGGGACAGCCAGAGTGCAGCAATTCAATTTCATGACAACTTGGAAGATTTTGGGATTCATTTCTCTCCTTCACTGGAGCAAAAACAAAACCTCTCCTATATTTTCACAAAAAGGATTTGTCCTAATCCCAAAACCTCTTTTAAAAATTTAAATTCTTCCCTTGCTCTTGTCTTCTCTTCAGAAATGACCAGAAAAGAAGCCCTGAACCTTAGAAAAGAGAAAACATTGCCCAAGTCTTTAAACCCCTCGGCTATGTGGTATTCATATACAGATATTTGCCAAGACAAATGCCTTTGTGTCAGCAAAAAGAAGACATAGCAGCCTTCCCCAGCCCAAGTCCATTTTCATGCAGTTGTGAAGCACCTTGCACATTGATGCCAACAAGGCACCAATGTCTGTTTTCTGGGTATGGGTCAGCAAACCACAGAATCATAGAACACCCTAAGCTGGAACGGACCTTCAAGGGTCATGCAGTCCAGCTCCCTGCCCTGCACACGACAGCCCCAAGAGTCACACCACGTGCCTGAGAGCACTGTCCAAACACTTCTTGAACTCTCTCTTGGGGCTCCGACCACTTCCCTGCAGAGCCTGTTCCACCCTCTGTGCCAGCCATCCTCTGGGTGAAGAACCTTTTCCTGAGATCCAACCTAAACCTCCTCTGACACAAACTTCAGGCCATTCCTTCAGGTCCTGTCACTGGTCACCAGAGAGAAGAGTGGGACCACGGAGAGCAAATTCTTGGTCTCTAGGCATCAGAAGAGCTGCAAGAAAATTCCTAATTCCGGGCATTTGTTTCTCTCATATGTTCTACATGTCCATGGGTGGATGCAGCCTCTCAGGAGCATGCAGGGGGTGAAGGAGCAGCACCAAGCAGCCACACACGCTCCTCCAGCTGACACTTGGACCCAGGACAGTGAGCACTTGGTGCCCCAGCCAGACACTGCGCTGAGCAGCAGCATGAGCTTCAGGACATCAGAGTTCAGATAGGTCCTGACACGTGAAACAGGGCAACTGCAATTCTTCATTAGCAATTTTATTTCCTCATTTATTTGTTTGCCTTTGTCTTTGTTAGGATTTCAATTTCTCCTCCCCCGCCCCCGACATTTAACATGACCACTCATTTGGCTCTGTGACTGACAGCAGCAGCATTAAAAAGGAGATGAGACCAGCTCTGGAAAGGATTAAACAGCGTGAAGCCCACAACAACTGCTTTTCAATGAGGCATTCTCTGTCCAAGTGCTCCCTGCTGCTGCTGACACCAGCACAGGGAACAAATGGATCTGACAAGGGGGAGAAAATCTAGGGATGGGGGAGCAGCAAGAGAGGATATTTGTGCATCCACAGCCTCTGTGAGAGCAGAGAGAGCCCATACACAGCACAGATCTAGAGGGGCAGGGGAGCCAGCAAAGTCATGTGAAGACCTGCTTTCACTTGCCCAATTCTGCAGCTGTCTGAGTCACAAAACTGGCCTGCCCAACAGCCACACAGAACACCTTTCCACTCCCATGACCACTGGACTCCTGAAATAAAAATTATTTCCAGAAGTTTAACACCTACCATTTAAAAAACAGATTTCTATTTTGAGTGAGTAATATTCAGCCTCTCTGAAAATCAGGACTACAGGATCTTTCCTCTTATTGTGTAATGGCTTCATTGTGCATATTTTTATATTGCTATTTTGAGGTAGATTTAAAAAGCAGTATTTCATACAAAATGGTGGAGGCCACTGCTAAATTCAGGGAACAGCTGGATTTTGTTAAATTAGCTTTTATACAGCTATTGTTGTGCCATTTTTCCACCCAGCTCTTCTCAGAAACAGTGAATGAAATTGTATAAAGATCTTAACATAATGGTCATTTTAATTTAGAATAGAAAAGTATTTCTAGAAGCTGAACTAAATTTCATTAAAACTTCCAGCCAATTAAATGAAACCACAGTATTTTGCTTCAGGCTGGCTTGAGCATCTCATGTAAAATTGTTCTAAGTACTTCATATAAATTTCATCTGCTTTTATCTTTTCATTTTGAACAGCTCTTTTAATTTTGTATATTCTAAGGTTTTAAAATGGGAAACCTAATTTTGCATTTTGGTGATTTGAGGGATCTCTCCAGTGAACTGATGAAATCCTGGAATGAATTTTACTTTACCTGTTAGTAAAATCCAGGGATCAAACACGGACTTAATCCTTGCAATACATTTCTGCATAGCCTCTGCAAGATACCCATATGCTTTCCTGGAAATATAAGCTTCAATACCAAAGCTAGTGATACTTTAAACTCATGCAATAGTTAAGACTGGGTGTATACAACAGCTAAAAAACTGCATCTAAGATTGTCATGTGACAAAAACTGCTCTGCATGTCCATAAAGGAGCAGAGAGAGACGTGGTGGGGGAAAACCAAATAATCACCTGCCAGGCATTTCCACAGTCCATCACAGAGCCATCAACCCATCAAAGATTGTCCATCTCCACAAGCACAGAGGAGCACAGGGGCAAGTGAAAACCCAGATTAAGGACTCAGAGGAAGGGACACACTGTACAGATCAGTCCCAGGCTTGTCCCAGGAGACCCTCAGCCCAACATCCAGCCGTGGTAAACACACAATGAGTCAATGCTGAAGCATCTCTCACACCTCTGGGGTTTGCTGCCTGAGGGTGTCAGACGCAAAATGGGACACAGAGGAAGAGATTGCACAGGGTTTACTATGGGATGTTTAGGAATTAAAAGACCCAGTTCCTCACCAGAGTGAGTAAAATCAAGTGCCAGTTTGGAATCAGAGCTGAGAGGCCTGTGTATCCATGGTACTACTGAGACTGTGTATCCATGGAGAGACTGGGATCCAGGGGTATCTAAATATATGCATATCTTTCCACTAGCATCACTCCATCCTGCTTATACAGAGAGGAGCTCAGGATGAGGCCCCTGACCCTGAGTGTTTGTGTGAGTCCTCAGTGTTTCTGTCAGTGTCAGCCTGTGTGGCTGGCTATGTACGTGTGTATTTATGATTCTTCATGGGGCACATGCCTACTAGAAACACATCCTAGTTGTGAAACTTGCTGCTGGTTGTACCTGGGAGAAAAGAGCTGTGTCAGCCTAATATCCATCGGGCTGTCAAATTTGTCCCAGCTCCCCTAACAGGGATGATTTATCAAAAATTTAATAACAGAATGGTACAAAACCTGGAATCTCTGCTGATAATTTTCCCATATTTTCATAATTTATATTGAATAAAATATTTATATTTGACATCCACATGTGTTCCATCCTAAAGAGAGACCTTCCAGAATCCTGGAAATAATAATCATTCAGCTGTTATTTGCATTGCGAGTCTATTCCCCAAACCATCGTTTTTCTGTAGTATATTTAGAAATAGAAGTGGAAAACTTCAGAAAACTGATCAGTCTAAAAGTCATTTAATTTCATTTTGCCTCCTCCTGTTAGATTTTATTCCATGCTGTATTTAAATATTTTCTTTCAAATTGGACCAGTTACCAACCCAGTTTTGCAAAAGCAAAGTAACATTTAGCACTGCTGCAAAAGTTAATGTTCCAGCCACACACATCCTAGAAGAGCCGGTGGTATCCAGCTTTATAACACGACCTTTTTCCCCCAGAAAAGCCAATTATTCTATTATGTCTTCAGAAATAGTAGTTGAGTTCACCCTGTCTTTGTGAAATGTGCTTGGTACTCGATCAGTTTAATCCTCACTGGGCTACACTCTATAAGCAATAGAGCTGCATTATTGCTGGGGAAAATACAGGGCTACAGGTGAAGCCTGCTCCAGAAATTCTTAGAAGCAGCATGAACCTGTGAAGTGTTTGAGCTCTGCCCAGGTGATTGATGAACTGGAGGTTTCCGGCTCCTGTGTTCACCAGGCTTTCATTGGCACAATTCAAAAAGAAAGAGGAAGCAAAAGAATTTTTCATTTTCTGCTAGTGAAGTCCTCTGGTTTGTGCCTGCTGCAGTGCTTTCAAATGCTTAGGACAGAAGCAAAACAACACATTTTCAGTTCCCAAAATCTCAAATCCCAAAGGCATGACTAAGGCTTTTGTCCTTAGTTATGCCTTTCCTGTATTATCTTAGATTAATCCATTTTCCTTAGGGAGATATCCGCAGGCTTTTCCAGAACATTCCAGTGTTCCAAAGAGGGAGATAAACAGTGAATTAATAGCCACAGCATAAGGATCTGCAATTCATCCGTCCTGAACAAAAGCAAAATTATTTTCAACTCTCTGCATATTTTCACTCTAATTTTTAATTCATCAAGTTGGTGGGCTTACATCATCTTTCATTTTTCAGATACAAATATCCCTCCCAAGTATGATTTAGCCATTTATTCAGAAATCAAAATAAAATGTGAGTACAGTAAACTGAAGTTACTGATGTGGGCTGGTGTAACTGAAAACTGTGCATACTTGTTGCATCCACAGTAAAGAAGAACATGACTAAGAAGACTGAATTTCACTCACAACATTAAAAGGGAAAGTGCTGAAAGTCTTGGACCTGATGAGACAAACTGGGGTCTCTGGGTGGTTGTCTGAGGCCCAAACCTCTCAGGCACAATTTGGGCTAATGATAGTACAGGTCAAGAGCTGAGTTTCAAGGTAGGAGCCTGTAGCCCACTTCTGCTATGGTGTATCCCAAACGCCAGCTGTGAGGTTACATTTTTTTCCATTAACATGTCAGCATTATCCATTACTAGAGTGTGATAGTGTCTGAGATTATGTGTGTGTATCATTGGTGCTGGGTCTACAGAGTTCTGATATGTAATGGCTAAACAGGTCTGGACAGATGGTGCTTTCATTGTCCCATAGGAGTTTTTGAAGTTTTGATGTTTCTTTTGAGCCCATTTCAGAAAGAAAACCAAGTTCAATGATTTTCATTCACAGCCAGCAAAAGAACAAAAATTTTCTCAGCTCATGGGTTTTCATTTACTTTACCTTTCTGCTCTTTTTACCTTTCCAGGGATGACTGTAAGTAACATTTTGGAATAAAGAGTTCTTTAAAAAAAAGACCTGGTCTGACCATCTGGCTTTTCCATCTTCTCTACCACAGAGGAGCAACAGTCAACACAAAGCTCGTCTCATTACTTGTGTTTGCTAAGTGCACATTGGGCTCAAAATTACAAATGCCACCGATGAGTTTGAAACTGTAGACTCTTCAGGATAAGGGCAGTAGGATAAGATGTGCCCACAGTCCCACAGACACTTCTAAAATGACTTATTGAAAATCCAGAAAATAATATTCTCTTTAAGATTTTCATTTTTACAACTACCTCAAATTCTCTGCCTTTAAAGATGTCTTACTTTTAGGCCCTGTCTTCCTCTCTCATCTTTCATAGACCATGATACTTTTCTTCTTATATGCAACATTTTTATGCGTGACAGCCACTTCTGCCTGCTTCTTCTACACTTTAACTAACCATCTATTGAATCAATGAGGAAAATCAGTGCAGAATTGACTTCCTCCATCTCTATAAGAGCTCAATCTTATACATACAGGCTAATATGTAATTATTTCTTCTTCCCTTTCCACTCACTCTGTGACTTGTATGAAAACCTGTTAAAAGATACATGCTTGCTTTCCCTGGGGAAGTCACACTGGAGCCACCCATTTAGTAGATCTGAAATGCAAAAGCCTTAACTTATGTACATGTCATCCCAAATATCCATGAGATTAGAAACATGACCTTGTCACAAAAATGGATTAAGCCTGTATTTTTTTCCTGTATTTATATTTCAGAGGAGATTAATCTGGTTTCAACTTTTGATATAATCTCTGCCTAAGTACCAAAGCCTGAATAAAATAAGCGCAGCAATATATTGCAATAAGACATTCTTATAAGAACAATTTTGCTTGGAATAGAAATTAAAGCAGGGTGTTTATCCTTTCTAGAAACAATCTTATCTTGAAATGAGCACAACCAAAAGGTCCTTCAGCTATCAGTTCCTATGACAAAAATAAACTGAGGAAGATAAATTATACTCAATCTACCTGCTTCATGGTAGCTTGAAAGAGCATACAGTTATGTCTTCCTCCTTTATTCATTAGTATTGATAAGTGATGGAGAAACACTGTGGGACTGGAGTCTTTACACAGGAAAATCCCTACATTGTGCTTTTAGAGCAACCAGCACAGCAGGTTTTCTTGCTCGGCTGTGGATTGCTCAGGTCCCACACCTGCTGTTGCTCT
>VYZP01033738.1:0-12610 GCA_013400635.1 Hypocryptadius cinnamomeus
GGTTTTGGAGAGGAGGGAATGAAAGACTTTTATATTTGCAAAGCTCCTTTGCATTTTAGAAGTATGCTGTAACCTGAATTGTGCAACAGGACGTAGCATTGATAGTACTGTTAACATTTTTTGATTGATTTTTATTCCTAGGGGCAGGGAGTTTATAACATCTGAATGTTCCATGTCTGTCTCAAGCAGTATTTCCCTAATTTCTTCCAGGAGTTTTTGCTGAGGTCCAGTCTGGGCTTGGACAGGCTGGGATACTTTTCCTGTATTTGCTTCTGGAAGAGTTTTAACAGAACAACGCCCCAAATTTCTGTGTATTCATGAAGTCTAAAGGTTCAGAATGATTTTCACAGCTGAGATATTCCAAGAAGAGTTGATGTGAGCAGAAAAAAAATCCAAACAAACCCCATAACAGAAACATTAAAATTTAGCTTTACAGCAGGAGGAAAAAAATTCCACCTTGACAGAAATCTATTGGGCAGTGGGACAGCTCTGGAAAGGAAATGAGGTCTGGTTTGGGAAACTAAAAACTGCACTGAGTAATCAGTGATTACTACAGTAAATTTTAGTAGTAATTTAGCAGTAATTAAAAGGGTAAAATAAGATTTAATAGAATGTAAGAGTTTCACTCTTTTCATGGTTCAGGGAGAGGGGGATTCCCAAGCTGCAAAGTTCTGCAGGGAAGTTACAGAACCTCATGGAACTGTGGCGAGGGTGGAGAAAGGATGGACCCAGTGCTGTGACAAGAGGTGACAGCCAGAGGTAAAACACCAGAATTGTGACTCACTATGACAAGAGGTGACAGCCAGAGGTAGAACACAGGAATTTAAATTGGAATCATTCTAGGAATTATTTTTTTCATCATGAGCATGGTCAGATATGAGATGATGCTGTGGGCCCTTACGAAGGGGTTAAGGAAATCTAGAGGGGCTGGAACACGTTGGTTTGGCAATGCTGGTGGAACAAGTTAAATTGTTTTATTGGGCCTGAAGTCTGAAGGCAATCAGAGAGAGAAAGGAACCAAACCCATCCCTCTGGCTCGCTGCCAAACAACCTGAATGCTGCCAGAGCAGGATAATAACACCAATTGGCTCATTGTCTTTTCTCAAAAGCCATTTCCATTCATTCTGTTCCCTAATTGTTCTCCCAGCCAGCTCCCATTGCTGTGTTTGGGCTGCACAGCTGAATTCTGTGCTGCTCCTGCCTTCAGCTCCTGCTTGGAATCTCAGCCTGGAGCACCTGGGGGTCAAAGCAGCCCTGGAAAAGCACAGCAGCAGGGGCATGGTTTTGTAAGCAGGGCTTTGCTAATGAGGGAACCTGCAGCAAATTATGAAAGGGAGGACACCAAGTCATGACTGGAGGTGAGGTTCAAACAGGGATGATCCAAGGAGCACAGGGAGGGGGTGAGGAACTGGGCAAAACTCCCCTTTCCCCTCCTAAAAGTTGCCTTGGAGCTGCTGCTGCTGTTCCAGAGGATGCTCAAACTCTCAGATCATCATCTTTTGCCTGAATCACAATTCATAGGAACAGCAAAATGCATGATGAGGGGATTCTGATGAGACCCCTCTCACTTTTGAAGATGGAGTATTAATTTTTGCAGCCTTTCCAGCCTGAGATTCAATTTCACTTCTTGAGCTTTGCCAGGATCGATAGTTATTCTTTAGATGTTGAGTAGAAAATAATTGTCTGGGTGTTGTTTGAAACTGCTGGGTGTATGAAATGGTCAGGAATGACCCCTGGGGAGTCGGTTCAGGAAGGTTTGAATCACCCACTCTGAATCACCACCCTCTGTGCCACCTGCAGAGACAAACAAGGCTTATCTTACATCTTAAATATTTACAGTAAAGACCAAGCCATCCCTAATGTCTTCACCTAACAGGTTTTGACACAGTGAAATTAAAGCTGGCTGTAAAATCAGGGTTATGTTGTTACTTAAACCCCACCAAACCCACTGTTAAATGTTACTGGACCCAGAATGGATGTCTGGGACCCAGAATGGATCTTTTGGTCCAATGTGGCTTCAGGATTGCTAAATGCTACTAATAGCATACAGATAAATTAATCTGAATCTGCTGCTTTTCACAGAATTTTGCGGTGCTTGACTCTTCCTGCATTTCTCTGATGCCTATGCTCCCCTCCAGTCTGCAAATAGCCATTAATAAATTTGGGATATGGAATGACTCAGTTCATTATTAAAGGATACTGAACCTCAGAGACTGCAGATAATTACTTTTGCATACTATTAAAAGTGTTCGTAAAAATTGACATTATTTTAAGGCTCAACGAGGGGTACACGACTAAAATAGCATTAAAATTTTATTTTTTTCCCTCTCTGCAAATCCAATGACATTTAAAATATGACATTTGGAAGGCAGAACCTCTAATATCCAATAATGCCAGCGTGTGTGGCCGTATTTCTTTGCTGGCTGCAGACAAATGCTCGTCAATGTCACCTTCAGCACCTGCCATCACTTGTTAGCAGCTCTGAAATCCTGCTTGGGAAAGTTTGGGAGCATTTTACAGCCACCAGGAAAGTCAATTAATTAGGCTGCGCCACCACACGAGCAATGCAATTATTTTGCCTTTCCCTTTGATTTTCTGTTGACCAGAAATTTTCAGGCAAATCCTGGAGGCCAATTAAGAAGTTGGAGGATTGCACACAAGTGCAGATCCCGTTCCTGTGGACTTTGGGCTCGGCATTTGCTGTGTGCAACTTTGATTTGTTCGTCTGCTTTGGTTTTGCTCTCGTTGCTGCCATCTGCATTGCTCTTCAAGGAAATCCCTTCTTTTGAGAGCTCTTCCTTTCAAATTTAGCACACAAAGTTGGAGATACAAAAAGCAATTTGGGAAGTGAGTGGATTCAGAATCAAACCTTGCTGAGTTCTTAGTATAAAATTGCTTCTCCTAAGTATCCAGCTGTAAAAATTTAGATTTTACTGTGTTTAGCCTTTTTTACCTCCTTCCATCAGTTATCTGCAATCATGGAATGAGTGGATGTGGCACTTTCTGATATGGTTCAGTGGGCAGGGTCATATTTGGTAAAAGGTTGGACTTGATGATCTTGGAGATCTTTTCCCACCTTAACAATTCCAAGGTTCTCTAATCAACACCCCAGACCAAACTCTAAAATTCTAGTTAGCATTTATTCAGGGTCCCATTCAACAAAAGTGCATCCCACGACACAGATTATTCAAACAACATTCATTTTAACCTGTTCCAGAAATTGAACTCCTGAAGAATGACAAAATAATAATGATACTAATAAAATATCATAATAATAATAAATTAAAAATAATAAATAATATTAAAAATAATATAAAAATAATTTTTTTTTTAATACCCACAGCAAAGGCTGTGCAGATATTGCTGTATGGCAGGAAAGTGTTCCAACCTCTTGGAGTTTTTGTTTTCACCAATCTGTCCAACAGAGTTAAGTGCAAATGGTTCAGAGAGGGAATTCTTGAGAGACAAGTGAAAGATAAAAATTTCTGGGCTTGGATTTCCACTGAATAGCAAATTAAATTGGGGACTGGATAAGATGGGGCAGGGAACTGGTCTCCATCTGCACTGTCTGACCCAAATTAGCTCAGAAATCAGTGGGCTGTCAGGAGTGAATCACACTGGAGGTACCTAATAATAAACTGAGTCCTGGCAGGCAGAGGGGGAGAGGGTTTTGATGCCTTTATTCCAGGGCTACCCAAAACCAGAGGCCAGCCAGAGTGAAGGGAATAAAAAGCAGTTCTGTTTATTGAAGGCCCTTCAGGTACATCCAGGGCAGGCCAAGCCCCCCAGGGGCTGCACCCAAAATGCACCACGGCTCACGGCTTTCACACTTTTAGAAGTTTGGGCCATTTGCATTTTGGGGGTCCATCCTCCAATTCCAGCTCCAGGTAATGAAGTCACTGACCCCCAGTTTGCTCCCCCAGCTCACTTTTGTTTCCATCTCTGGGGCCTGAGGCAGTGAGGTGTCCTTGACTGCCAGGCCTGGAGAGGAATTGTTGTGTCTGCCCAGAATGGGAAAGCAGCAGCTGACACTGGGTGTGGAGTTCAGAGTTACACACTAAAGAGCTGCAGGGTTACAGACACATGGAAATAGAAACGCTCAAATCCTAAAGCATCATTTTCAGATGTGAAATGCAGAAGGACACAGGAAAGGAGGGAGATCATCACACAGAGACTGTTCTGAGGAGCTGAAATCAGCCTAAGGACAGGACTGGAATTCCTGGTAAAGAATTACCCAGATTTCAGACCTTGTGTGGCTGAATGCTGCTAACTTTTGATTTGATTTGCAGTTGCGTTCATTCTCCAATCCAGGTTTTAAGGACATTCCAGGCAGTGTCCGAGCCATCGAGCACTCCCCGCGCAGCAGCCACGGGCAGCAGTGGGATCCATCCAGGAGCTCCAGGGACAAATCCCATGGAAGAAACACCATTGCTCCTGTGAGATGACAGCCTTCATTCCATGGATTTACCACATTCCCCCTCCTCTGTGCCTGTTCCATCCCTCTGGATCCAGCAGCATCACACACTCTGGCCTGCTTTGCCAAGTGTTCAATTACTGCTAAACCACCTCTCTGAAAACTTGGATTATTTAAAAATTGCTCTCAGATGGGGTCCTAGCCATCAACTCCTCCACTATTCCCAATCCCTGTATCCCCTGCCACATAAATCCAATAGGAACAGCCTGCTGCAAAGCTCCCAGGGAGGCATTCCTGCTCACCAGGAGCAAACAGGCTGGATTATTTCAGTGCTGTTGTCAATAGGTGGCAATAATCTCCTTCCCTGCAGCTCCTCCATAAATGTTTACAATTTTCCACCGCCCCGCTTGGAAATTTTCTCTCAGAGTCTCCAGTTATTTATATCTGCAAAGTTCTGCTTTTCCCCCATTATAATTTTTCATGTCACCACAGGCCAGCGACGGGGGAGGCCTGGCATGACATTGCTTTATTAAAGCCGACACCTCGCCTTGGATCCAATGAGTTCTCATCTGCTGCATTTGCAGCCAGGAGTCATTAGCATTCCACTTCTGTCCTGCCATCAACTAACGTGCTCCCAAATATTTGCAGAAAATCAGATTTATAAAGTGGTCAGAGAGCTCCAAGGAAGGGAATTCAAGGAATTCACAGAATGACAGGGTTGGAAGAGACCTCCAAGACCATCGAGTCCAGCCCAGCCCCAACCCCTCAATTAAACCCTGGCACCCAGTGCCACATCCAGGCTTTGTTAAACACACCCAGGGATGGTGACTCCACCACCTCCCCGGGCAGCCATTCCAGAAGTTTATCACTCTTTCTGTGAAAAATTTTTTCCCAAAATGTGATGCTTCAGGTTCGTTGAGGAGTTCAGGGTGTGGCGGAGTCGCAGCAGCATCACCAGGGACACCCAGGATTTGCTTTTCTGTCATTGTTCCCCCCTCTGCTCCTGATTTATTCAGGATCAATCCCAAGCCTTTACAAACACGTGTTTTTTCTCCTGCTTTATCAGAAAGAGGTGATGACATTCAGGCTCCTTTCAAATTTGTCACCTTTGAAGTTCATGGAGTGAAAACGCATCTTTGGATTTGCTGAATGTGTTGAAACCCCCTCACACCAAATAGGAGTCTGGAAATCATTCAGGCAAATCTCAGAATGAACCAGGGTGGCCACTGCCAAGTGCTTTTTGCACTGGTTAATCTGCTTTTCCTCAGGCTGGGTTTTTTAATCTCTTAAAAGATGAGAACACGATTTTCCTGCCATTTTTGTCCTGTTTCATCTTGACAGCTGTGGCTGTGCAATATTAGCAGTTACTCATGAAACACTTCCCTACGCAGGGTTTGGGAGCATTTTAATGTCACATTCACATCACACTCACAAAGGTTCAGCTGCTAAAGTTGGTACACAACAGTCACTGATATTTTCCTGAAGTTTTGTTTGATGTGAAAAACCAGGATGTTTCTCACACTCCACAGGAATTTATATTTCTATTATAGAATTATAGAATCATTAAAATTGGAAAAACCCTCTGAGATCATCAACAGTTGAGACCATAAATATATAAATAATATAAATATAGACAATAAAGTTACCTTGAGATTTGGGATCCTGAAATTTGGGAATGGGGACCAAGACCAAGGCACCATTAAAAAATGCACATCACACTGGCTGGAGTTCTCATGTTTTTATTAATTTTACTTGATTTCCATCCCAGCCCCTCCCTACCCTAACAGGGAGGAATTCCTTCCTCACATCCAACCTCATTGCTTCCAGTTCAGCTCATTCATCATTATCAATCATCTTTCTAACTTCCAATCTGAACAATTTTATTTTTCCCCACCCCAGGCACCCACCACTGCTGGAGGTGACCTGGAGCAGATGTCCCCAATCAACCCACGGGCTCACAGTTAATATTTTAACAAAGAAAATCCAGGGCCTCCATCCCGGAGCAGCTGGAAATGGTTGGAGGAGGGAAAACACTCAGGGGAAAGCAGCTGCTGGGGTTTATAAAAGCAGGAAGAGCAGCAGAGGTTGGGGTTTTCCTTGTCCCAAAGGAACAAAAGTGTTTCCTGCTAGGAGTGAGGAATCCAACTGTTCACCTTCTCTTCTCCAGCCCCTCCAACTGCTGGAACCAAGGAGAGCAATCTTCTGTCCACTGTCCAAGAGGTAAGACTTGTCCCAAAGATGCTCTTTGGGTCTATGCAGCTTATGCTGGAAAATCCTAGAAAAATATTGGAGAATATAAGAAAAATTTACTTCTTTTCCCTTTCTTTAAAGGGAGTATAAACAACTCACTGAAGTTGAGGCTTTTGTTGTTTGGCTGTTAGCTGTTGCAAATCTTTGACTTCTTAAAACTCTTGCTTTTATGATGTGTGTCTGTTGGAGAACTGATGTTAGAAATCTGACACATAAATTGTCTTCTAAGTGTTTTTATTCAGGCTTCGAAAAATCTAATCCACCCTCTTTTTTAAATTTTTTTTTTTTCTTATTTAATTCATCCTCTTCTCTTGTCAGGCCTGCCAATATTTAATTCTCAGAGTCCTAAATAATTTCAGGGTGCAACTTTTGCCTCTAAGTAAACAAGAGCATAACAAGCTCCCAGAATGAGGCAGGCACAGGCAATGAGTAATTACCAGACAAGGCAGATGCTGCATTTGGTTCCTGAAGAATTTTCTCCAGCAACAAAATGCTCATTTCTTTCTTGCCAAGGCCCCAAAACTCTGCTGCTTAGAGGTTGCACAGCTCTCAAGGCTCTGGGTTCATCCTTTTCTCTCCTCCTTTTGACTCTGGCTGCTGGAGCAGCAGAAGGACGTTCCAATTATCCCACTCAAATCACACCTCCCTGGCAGGGGCAAAGGAAAGAGGCTCTAAATGGGGAGAGCTGGGCAGAACAAAGCCCCACAAGCAGGGAATTCACCCTCTTTGTGCTCCATCAGCTGCAGCTCTCTAAGCAATCCCGAGGAGATTGTTTATCTCAGTGTTTGTTTGGGAGGTGCCTCCCTCTGAAGATAAATTCATGATTATTCAAGTGGGCTGGTTTGTGTTATTGATATCCAAATATCTTCCTAAATTGGTCAGACCTATTTATGTGCTGTAGCCAAAAAAACCACATCTATGGGACAGACAGCACTTGTAGGACTACACTTAAGACAACCAGAAGCTTTATTAATTTATTTATTTTCCTCTGGAGGCATTCATGTAGCTTTCTTTATTTTTTTCTGCTCAGTGAAAGAGAATTTTAAAACCACACAATGTCACCAACTAATCAGAAATGTGAGGTTTTTCTTTGCTTTGAACTGTTAAAGGAAAATATTGACTACACAAAACGCTGCCTCTTGTCACCTTGTTTATTAGGAGTATATGGCCTTCAGTAGAACAATTAATTAAATGAATTTAATAAATTAAATTAATTCTTCTGCAAACTTTGAGCCCCTCTGTGGGAGGGGGCAATAACCAGGAGCTGGGAGATGGATGGGCTGCTCTCCAAGAATTCCTGGGAGCGCAGGGAATGAGCAGTGGGAGCTGCCAGCCCTGGAATCCAGCAAGGAGCAGGAATCCACACTTTGTTAGGCACTGCCTTTCCCAGGACATCACCCCTCTTCATCCCAAATCAAACTGGGATCTTTGAAGGTTTAGCTATTTAAATGCTTCATTCAGGCAGGTTTTTTCTTTCCCCACACACTATTACCTGTGGTTTAAAGGGAATGTGTATTTTGATCAATGGTAACTGCAGGCCTTACGCCAACAGATCAAATGTAGGAACTTCTTGAGCATTAGTAGAGCATTGTTCCATGTAACTTCAATTTAAATCTTGATTATGCAGCTATTGGAGCACCAAAATCTAGATATAAGGTGAGTGCATCCACCACTAAGAATAAGGGGATTGGAAAGCAGATCTTTTAAAAACCTATAAAAAAAATCAATTATTACACTAATTGAATCCTCATATTTAGCAAAATATTCTGCACCAGGGAGGCCCAGCCCTATGCTGAAGTGTTCTGATAAACAAGTGTGATGCTGCTGAGGGTGCTTTTGGTGTGTAACCGAGTTTATTTCCCATTTTAAAATGTCTTTCCCAAGATGTGCTGCGGGACTGGGGCTCGGTGGAGCTGAAATAATGCACACCACGAGGAGCTGCAGTGAGAGAACTGGGGGGAAAAACATCCCACCTTCCCTGGGGGTTTGGGATGCAATTTCTGACTCTTCTGTCTCGGAAAGAAAACCCTGCTGTGTGAAACCAGGAGGGGTCATCTCTTTCCTTCCAGGCCAGCAGCTCCCAGTGCCTGAATAATCTCTTGGGCAGTACAAGTTCCCTTGGACTGCTGTTTATCCCTTTGGAATTTCACCTTCTGGGCACTGGAGCAGGGTACAACTCTGTTAATTTTCCTTAATTGGCTCGTTAAATTGAGAGTGGATCCCAGGTCTGAGGCTGTCAGCACAGGCAGGTCTTGGTGTCTCCATCCTTTAATTATATTTGCTTACCCCAGATGAATCCATAAAGATGATCCCAGTGTCTTTACAAGCCCGGATTTTGGAGTCTGCCAAGGCCAGCTGCAATCTTTAGGTCTTTATTATTCCACAGCCACATCTGGGTGGACAGAACAGACTCTCTGTACATGTTTCACTTCGTGTTTTACAAGGTGCAGCCAATTATTCACTGCAGGAACCACCGGCACTCGCTGGAGAGGAGAAAATGAAATATAGACTTTGCAACCCACCTGGCATCGCTCATTCCCTGTGCCTTGGACACGTTTTTATTGGGAATAGACAGCCCCCAACCACGCTGTTTGGATGTTTTAAACCAGGAGTTAAGATTAATGTGCTAAATAAATAGGAATGCCTTTAAGCAGGGACACCTTCCACAGCCCCACTCCGAGCCTTATCCAACTTCTCCCTGAATATTTTCAGGGATGGGGCAGCCACAGCTTCTCCCCGCTCCCAGGGAAGAATAATGCCTGGGAAGAGAGCAGGTTGGACAATTAAGAGAAGGAGCAGCAGACCCTACAAAATAATTAATAGTGCAGGGAACTTTATCAGCTGCTCCTGCTGATGCCTTTGGATGGGAACATGGAATTTAATGGAAAGGGAGCATGGGAAGAGCTGCTAGAGTTATCCCACACAAGGTGCAATTAACACCTGGGAGTTTTGCACTGTCGGATAACTTTAAAACCAAGTGCTCAGAAGGATGAAAAGGGGATTATGTGATATTCATGGTGATAATGAGAAGATCAGGATTTATTACTAAAAATCACAATGCAGAGGAGAAATCATCCTGTTTTTAGCATTTGAACTGTCAGGATCACCAAATGTGAGCTGACATCAGCAGGTAGGAACTGACCCGAGGGCAGGGTGTTCACCATTAATTTTATAAAGGTTTTTTACACCCTTTTTGAAAGTTCTTATTGCTACAGTGTTACCACTGCCCCAGGTAGGGTTTGAGATTGAGAATTTTTAAATCCCTGGCAGCTTTTAAGAGCAAAGAGTTGTTCTGGGCACAGCTTTGAAAGTGTTTACAACACTGGCAAGGCTTTTTGAAGTCTTTTAAATGTGCAGTAAAATTGAGGGGCAACCTTTTAAGGATGGAAAATGCATCTTTTGGGGAGGTTTGGGTTTTTCTGCAAAAGTTATTGGGCTCCCTCTTGGCATGGAAATGTGGGAATGTGTCTGAGCACTTTGGCTCCTAAACACCAGATAGCTGCCATAGTTTCACACCATTTTGAAATTTTTTATCCTTCATAATTATATCTAAACATTAATATGTATATAAAAATCAAGAATAAGTGAAAGCACAGTGAAATCTTAGGAGGGAAAAAAAAAAAGTGGAATTTTTACCTTGTGAATCACTACCAAGACTGGAAAAAGGGGAGAAATATCCCAGAAACCAAAGATTTTAGAGGGAACTGATATAAGCAAGACCCTTCAAGTCCAGTTAGTTTTTTTACAGCTCTAATTCTGGGATTTTGAGGTAGAACAATAACAAAACGCCAGCTCAGATGCAGAGTTAATTAGTGAGCAGGGAGTATTTTCTTTTAGTCCTATTTTTTGCCAATTGAAACACACAGTCTTAAGCAATGAACAAGTAATCATCTCTTCAATAATTTAGGTCTGTTTATTTCCTTCAATATTACATTGTCTTGGGAGGCAATGGATGAAATTGGGGAGACACTGTGCAGCATGGTGTGAAATGATATTTGTACCCCAATCACAGCAGATAGATTTCTGCTGGGCACATCATAAATTCCCTGCTCCCTTTAATCCACTCCTTTCATTATTCCTTGCATACTGCTTTTTGCAAGAAAAGCTAATTTCAAAATGTATCAGGAATTTTTGCTGCTAGAATGGCAAGATCAAGGTTTGAAGCAGCAAACACTGAATTATGGTTGTCATTCACTTGTTAAGCTTTCTCTGGCCTGATTTAGCTGGCAGCAGATTCCAACAGAGTTAAGAAGGACAATTGGTAAAAAAATAAAATGATAAACTGTGAGAGGCTAAACTGAACACCAGTTTAGCTCAATAAAGCTCTTTATGGATAAATAACAGCAAAGAGCCACTGATTTTTGCTCTGGGCTATTATTGACTTGGAGAGAAGTCTCCCATATATCAATCAATAGGGAGGTTTGGCTGGGAGAGTTTTACTACAAAGGGAAATGGACTGAAAAAGTGACCTAAAAAAAGAGAAGTTGAAGTTCAGTGTCTCAACATGGAATGTTTCAGAAAGTCGTGTTTCAAGGAGAGACTGCAGCTGCAATAAAAATGGAAATTTTCCTCAGACTTGAGACAAAAATGGGCAGGCAAATATTTGGGGGTTATCTGGGGAGTGCAGCTCAGCTGTGCAGGTTGTATTGCTGCTGATGCTGCTGGCCTGGGCAGAGCAAATTAATAGAGATCCCATTAATAGAGATCCCATTCATAGCAAAAGATTTCCCTGGCAGTGCCCAAGGCCAGGCTGGATGGGGTTTGCAGCCCCTGGGATGGTGGAAGGTGTCCCTGCCATAGCATGGATGGGCTTTCAGGTCCCTTCCAACCCAAACCTTTCTATAAGGGATAAAAAAGACTCATTGAGGTTTCCAGGGGGAGAATGAGAAGTGAGAGCAGGTTAAAAACTCCAGAGCTGGAGGTGGAAAGGGAAGCAGGAGTGATGCTGGATGATTTCAAGCCCTGGCTGAGCAGCATGTGCTGATAACCCTTTGTTACAGAACACAAACATGGGCTTGTTTTAGGGTTTATTTTACACCAGATCAAGGCTTTGCTGGAGGTGCTGAGGATGCCTGAAAATCCATGCAGTGACTCCCACTCCTTCCTTGTGGCACAGCTGGAATCTGATTGTTTCCAGGATCCAATCCCTTGTGTCCCTCACTACGGGAGGGGGACAGCGGTGGCTCTGCCAAGGTTGGCTTTGTGCTCCTCAGAGCTGCTCATCCCACAAGGAACAAAAATCCTCCTCTTCCTCTTCTATCAGCAAGAAGCTGGCTGCAATCTAGTCAGTTCTGGTTCTTCTTGAACAAAAAGTTAATTCTGAGCACTTTAGTTTCCAACAGGAGTTCTGGGCTCTGTTTATTTTTACTTTAGCAAAGCAAACTCTCCTCTGTGAGAGAGCTCCAAAGGGCCTGGTCAGAAAACAGTGCTGGTGTTAAACACCTTTAAATAAACAGAGCTGAAACAATTAGAAATGTCAGCTTTCAAGTTTCTACTTACTAGAGGGAGTAAATCAGTCCAGCAGAGGGGAATGTTCCAGAAAAACACCAAGATCCAGCTGCTGCAGAGGCTCAGGGCAGCTGCCACCTTCTAGAAAAGGTATTAGAAACTGCTTTTGGACTTCTGGGCATTCTTGGCAATTTCAGGTCATCCAGAGATGTTGAAAGGAATTTTTCAAAGCTAAATCAGCTGTATGTAACTATGTAAAAAATGAGCCTTGAGTGTATTTTAAAGGGTATGAGTGTATTTTAAAGGGTATTTTATTTTAAAGGGTTGAAGAGTGCCTGATTCATTATGATGTTAAATTCTGTTCGTTTTCATGTCATGCAGTAGCTCACATATTAAAATATGGTCTGGTTTATTGATAATAACATTCAGTATAGAAAAAAACCCTGATTTTTTTCTTTCCAAGTGCTCCTTCTGCAGGGGCCTTGTCTCCTCTGTCAT
>VYZP01033738.1:14051-67953 GCA_013400635.1 Hypocryptadius cinnamomeus
TTTAGGGTTAGTATGGGTGTTTGGACTGTTTGCATCTCCAGGGAATTTTTAATAGGATGTTTCCTAGCTGGGGTCATATAAAGACACAGGACAACGTCCTTTATTTTACAAAGTCTTTTGGAATCAGAGAATTCTGCAGCTGGGGCGGATGGTGAAAATTTAAAGGGAAATAGGAAATGTTTTAGCAAACTGAAAGCTATTTTCATTGCAAATTGCTGGTTGCTCCCACAGCAAACAGGGACATAATCTGGTCATGTATGAACAGACCTCTGCTGATAGGGAACAATCTGAGGTGCAGGGTCACAGCTCCATGCCCAGGCTGGAAAATCCCTTCTTTATCCCAGGGCTGAGTTGGGAATTGCATCTTGGAGCATTCAGAAAGACAAGAAAATAATCATCCAGCTCAGACCAACCCAAATCCTTCTGTCTCCACCCCAGGCAAGAGAGCAGGAGGTGGAAGGAAACAAAGGCTGGATGCTCAGGATCCAATGGGATCCAGCAGCACTGGTTTTACTGGGATTTTCTAACAGGAATGTCCCAGGATTGTCTTCACATCTGGAGCCCTCTGGTTCCACATGTTTGGAACCCGCAGAGCTCAGCAAATCCCACTTTAAATTGTGAATTTCCAGCTGGAAATGCCTGGGGACAAAGGCTGGTTACAGTAGGGACTTTACTAATGGCTAATTAATTGTCTAAACACATTAACTGTTGATAGGCAGAGGGAGAGAGTGGCTGGCATGAATAACAATGAAAGGTAAATTATCAGCCCCAGCTCTGAGCATCCCCAAACTGAGAAACACTGATTTAATCTCTGCTGAGAGGCACCTGGGCACAGCTGCCCTGCAAAACTGCTGGGGAAACTTCTGTGCTGCCAAATTAAGGAACAATTCCAAGCTGGGTTTTGTCCTGTTTTTTCTTATTTTTCTCTAATCCTTGTTTTAAAACTAAAGAAAACCCCCGCCACTATCAGTTATCTTGCCACAGGAAGATGTTTGATTATCACACATCCCTCATGTTTATTTAGCTCAATAAACAACACAAAGGCAGCTTGTAGGAAATGAATCCTCCCTGCATTATCTTGTTATCTGTATTTCCTCTGGAAGAAAAGGTGCTGGAATTATTGTGTTTGCATTTTGAATTATAATATAAATCAGCTTGCAAGAGGAAAATAATTGGCTTCCCCACACACCAGATTCGAACCTTTCCAGGTTCTGTGTTTAGGCTGCAGTATTCAGGACGAATACTGAATTTCCTTGGTGTTAAAAGCTGACTTTATGGGCAGATGGGATATTCAGTTAGCTGGGAATTTATCAGCTCTTTCAGGAATAAAATCTTATCTTGAAGAATAGAGTAGTAAAAATGTCCATGTGAAGTTTCCCCTGCTGGAAGAAGGCATTGCTGTCACATTTTTTTCATTGGCCTCACTGCTAAGCAAAACACCAAAATCCTCTCAGTAGCAAAGCCACCAAGGGTGGCAGTGGTGGAGAGAAATCTTCACACCACAGCAGGATGAGCACTTTGTCCTTTGAAAAGTGCCTCCATTTTCTCAAAACTTGAAGTTCTTCAGAGGACAAAGTGATGGGCAAATACTGAAATGAGTGGGGGCAGTGCTGCTTGAGAGGAGTGCGGAGGGGATGAGCTGAGAGCTGCAGCTTGGATGTTGCCAGTGGAGGCCAGTGTTGATTTGGGAGGGTTTATTGGTTTCTCAGGGAGATGGGCTAAGACAAACATTTTCTGTAAGGAAAAATGCTCTGGGAAGTCATTTAAGGCTTTATTTTTGAAGTAGAAGCACTTACTGTGGCTTTTGGAGATTTGACAGTAAAACACCAACTCTCTTTTTATTACTGAACCTGAGGGGATGAAGAATTTTGGGTTCTTCTTCTTAAGCCTTTGCCTTGGTAGGGAAGCTGAAAGTACATTCCAGGCCCTTTTCCAAAGTCCTTCTCCAGCTCTCTCAGAGCCCTTTTAAGCACTGGAAGGGGCTCCAAAGTCTCCTTGCAACCTTCTCTTCCCCAGGTAAACACTCCCAGCTCTCCCAGAGCAGAGGTAGGACAGAAACTGAACCAGTTCCTCAAGAGTCAGCACTTATTAATTAGAAGATGAAGTCATTAATTGCTGCAGTGTTAAGGTTTGGATGCAGATAAATGTGTAAAGTTGCCAAGAATAAACTAATTGAAACAGAATTACATCAAACATTTGCCTCATATCAAGGGGGCTCAGTGTTTGTTTTGTGAGTCCTGGCAGAGGGGTTGTTTAATATCTGAGCAACTGCTTGCAGGGAAACACTGGGACCAATAAAGAATCTGAGCCTCCAAGTGCCTTAGCACTTCAAAATGTCATTAAAAGTCACTCCACAAAATAAGGACTAAATATATATTCTGGCTCTCCACGCCAGCTTGCTGTGGGATGTGCATGGAGCTGTGCATTTATAATATCCTTCACCTCAAATCAGGGGATTAAGGAATATCCTGAGCTGGAAGGGACCCACAAGGACCATGAAGTGCAACTCCAGGCCCTGCACAGACACCCCAACAAGCCCACCCTGTGCCTGAGTGCTTTATCCAAACGTTCCTTGAGCTGTGGCATCCTTGGGGCCTGCTTCATTCCCAATTTTTAGGAAAGCATGTGTTTCTTTTAGCCATTTTCTCAAGATGTGCCCAGCTGTTTCCAAGTGCAGGGGGGTTTTCTTGCCACTGCAACCACTGCAAAATAACCCTGCAGCACCTTGGGATTGTCCTTCCTGGCTGACAAGACTAAAGTTCAGCTCTGATCCTTATCTGAAACGTGGATTTAATCTTTTCAGCTTTGGCTGGGAAGCCAGGCAGCAGAGGACTGAAACTCCAGATGTTTGTGGCAACAGCTCTAATTTTGTATGTAAACTCCTGTTTATGCAGAGATTATCCTGCTGGATTCATGCTCTTCAGCTCTGATTTATCTGAACACAGAGGTGGAGTCTGTGGGTCACTTGGGCGGGGGTGAAACACCCCTGAGTGAGGTCTGTCCTTGGGGCTCCTCTCCCCCTCTCCTGAGTGCCAGTAATGCCTTAAGTTTTAGCTTTTCTATGTTTCAGGTTCTGTGCTGCTTTAGTGTGCAGCTCTGAGCTTCACATCAGGGGATGGTGAGCTCTCTGCACAGAGCAGGGAGNAAGCATGAATGAACTCTTCATGGTTTATTTCCTTGTTCAGAGGCTGCTGTGAATCTCATTTGGAGGAGGAAGTAATGATTTGAAAATAGATATTTCTGTTCAGATACAATGTGAAAGCATTTCAATATTCAGGAATACAATTAGCTTCATGAAGGACACAAAGAAATCAGAGCATGGAGGAGCTTTGTTAATGAAATGAGGTTTTTAAGCAGGGTGCAGTGAGTGCAGCTCCCCACCCCGGCACAGGATGATCCCAGCAGTGACCAAAGCACGGAGCAGCTCCAGGAAATGTTCAAATGGAATATTTCCTGTGGAATCCAGATCTCCTGCAGGCCATTTTCAGAGGCTAGCTTGAAGTTGACACACATTCAGTGCAATTATCACCTCCCCAAGATCATTTAGATAACTAATTAGCCACACTTCACCAGGGCCACAAAAATGATTCACTTAAAATCAGACTGCTAAGGAAAAATTCCCATTACCAGGAAAACCAGGCCCAGGTTGGGTTTGCAGCTGTGAGGATTTCACCAGGAGCTGCTCAGCAGAAAGAAGGAAAGAAAGAGCTGCTGTTGGAATATGAAATTGCACTAAGCTGTGATTAAAAATTAATCCGACTTCTAATTGGAAATACTCGGAAATTAATGGTGAAATCCTTAGAGGAATACATTCAAAGGTTACCACTGTCAATTTTTCATGGATTAAGTTTCATTATCAGATAAGGCCATAAAACCAACTGGCTTTCAAGAGGTAAATTTCCACCTTCCAGGATTTTTCCCACCTTGTTTATTCCTTCAGCTTTAATGTTGATGGCTTCACCTATATCTGTATTTGCATAAATCTTTGAAGCTCCATTTTCCCGTCTTTTTTCCAGACCTTTTCCTTGTTTGCTTTCCTGGACTTTTTTTCCCTCATTTTCCTTTTTGCTCGTTTTCCTCCCTAAATCTTCAGTTCCTCAGATGCCATTTTTAGACATTTGTTCTGATTTTTCCAGGCCTTTATTTAAGCTGTTCATAGTCCCTCATACCCTTTACTGAAGCCAAATCTTTTGATTTTATATTTTATTTTATCTGACCAAACACTAAACCTAAATAATACTAAAATCTATTTAAATCTCTTCTTTCATCTTTGTCTATTCTCGATGTTTTGAAGATTAGGTAACAGATCTTCCAATTTGATAAATACTATACTTTAAAACACACATTTTTAACATGAAACAGAGGCAGATTTTTATTACATTGTTCTCTTAATCCCTGTTATTGATATGTCCTCCCATATATATTGAAAAATATTAATTTTTTACAACTATTCCCCAATGCCCTTCTGACTCTTTAGGTTCTGTGTTCATGCAGAAACCACGTCACAATTATCTTCTTTTTTTTTTAGTTCATTTTAAATTTATTTTTTTAGCATATTTATTAAACATTTAAAAAACATAAGGAGAGCCCTTGAAATAAATAGCTGAGCCTCGCCAAAATATTTTTTTATTATTAATGAGATACACAAAATGCAGAGATGTGCTGCGCTATGAATCTTGAAAAGTGCTTATAATCATAATATTTATCTCTAGATTTCTCCTGAATCAGTGTTTTATGGTAATTAACAGTGAGTAATGGTGACTTGCTGAGTTATCTTTCAAATTTTGAATCCCCTACACCTAAATTTTAGATATTAATATTCTTTTCTCATGAGCTGTTTCCATGTGCAATCCGAGTGTTATCCCAAATTCTTGCTGGTGTTTTGGAAAGGATGTGGCCCCCTCAGTTGGGTGGGAACAGTGCTGTCAGAAATGAAATGAAATTTCATTAATAACTAGAATTTTTTTACTTTTAAGTTATTTAATAATCTGAATTGAGGGGCTTTCCCCTTTGGCAGTGTGCAAAAATCTCATTTTTTGAGGTCTCATCCTGCCCAAACCATTCTGTGAGTCTAAACACTTGAGTTTAGAAATCTTTCCTACAGTCTTAAATCAAATCTTATGTTTCATTTTAAACTTTAGCCTAGCCCAAAATTTTAGGAGTTGCTTACATTTCAAATTCCAGCACTTCAAGGTCTAATTCATTGCAAGTCAAACGCTCCTCTTTGAAGTTGTCATTTTAATGAGTATTGTGAGTTTCATGTTGTTGCAGTTAGGATCTGTTTATACAAAAACCCCACAAAACATCTTAAATTTAGTCTTGCTTATTGAACCGTGGCTAAAATCATCACCAAGCAGCATTTGGGGTCACGTTGAAGGTTCTTCTGAGCTCTGAGGGAAATTTCTGACCCATAAACCAGAACACATCTGATTTTTATTTGTTACATTTGCACTGTAATAAAATTTAGTGACAAATGAGGAGAGGACAGATCTGTAAATGAGTAAGTGTGGGAGCTCAGAGAGAGATGGGGCAGAATTTGTCTCATTTCATATTTCCATTTTTCCCTTTTGCAATTCCATGGCCCTTCTGTCAAGCCTGGCAGATCCTGATGATTGTCCAGGAGATTTAAATTTTGATTTTCACTCATATTTACCAAGTTTTTTTGTTTCTTTAGCCCTCTCCCAAAATCTTGATCTCCCTGCTAGCAAAGCAATGACTGATGCTGTCCTTAAGTAATTTTCAATCTCCAACCCTCAGACTGCAAAAATATCATTCTGTTAGATGACTTTTCTAATGAACATATCTAGTTCTGTGTCAGTAAATATCTATTTTCACTGCTGTGCTGAATAATCACTGCTGCCAGCTTGTTTGGAGAGGAATCAAAGTAATGTTCCTCCAAATAACACAAATCATCAGTGCCTCAAACCCACAACGTTGAATTTCTACCAACAACTTGCTTCTTGTGTCTCCTGAAATATTTCCCATCCCATAAATCAAATATTAGCACAACACCAAGTTGTGGCAGCCCCAGCAACTCCTTAGGATGAAACAAAAAGCAATTTTTTTGCAGAAGCTTCCAAGTGGGAGACAAATCTTGTGGCTGAGATGGTTCAAAGGAGGCTGAGGAAAACAAGCACTGAGGTGGGAGCAAATTCTAAATGTTAGAGTGCTTTAATATTAATAATTCTGTTTTAAGGAGCTGACCAACCATGTGCAGACCCAAAAAAAAAAGAAAAAGGATTTTCTTTAATTATTTTTGTATCCTGCAAATAGTTTGTAAATTCTGTGGTCACCGCCGTATTACCAAGGAACAGTTTGTACCCTAAGCAGTGCTTATCTTAAAAGATGCAGTGCATAAATCCCCACTCGATGCCATCCTTTATTACCCTGTGCTAATAAAAGGAATCCTGAATTCCTCAGCGTTGCTGTAATTGTTTCCGAGCAAAATGATGTTTATCCTCATTTTTTACTGCTGTCACAAACTCTGCATGCGGATCCCATAACAGAACTCTGAGAATCAAGTGAAAACTTGATTTCTGTGGCCCAGCATTTTGGGCTTTGGCTCATTCAGCTGAGCCTGGTGCCCTTTTGCTGGCAGAGCCTGGTGTTTGCTGCCCCAGCTCAGGAATATTCCATCAGTCAGCGCTCATCGCTCCAGCACATCCACATTTACGTTCCCTTCCTCCCATTACTATGATTCCAATCTTTTTTTTTTACCAAAGCTATGTTATTTTGAAGCATTTGAGTTCATTCTCATCCACATCTCTAATGTCTCTATTTGCTGTATTTGATTTCCTAATTTCATTTGAGTGAAATTCGCTGATTTTTCCCTTGTTGGTTTTTTTTTTTTGCCGTATCATTAGTGAAGATAAGAAATAATTTCTCTCTCTGGAGGAATATATTGCAGTAGTTGTGTCAGTGATATTATAGAAGTGATTTTTTTCTCCCTTTTAGGGTCCAGGGAAGGTAAAACTGTCAGAAGAAAACCCCTGGAGATTAATTTGGAATTTGTGGGCTGAAGAATGAGGATTTGAGTCACAGCTGACCACACGTCTTTAGAATCAGAGAATCATTAAGGCTGGAAAAGACTTTCAAGATCATTAAGTCCAACCTTTGTATTTGCAGTTAACAAGGTGAATTCTGACTAAAACATCCAAGGTGGTAGAGATCCATTAAAAAAATCCATTTTTTGCTGTTGTTAGATGTAATTACATTCCTTCTTTACTGTATGTAATTGTCTTTTGGGTACATATTTTTATTAGCAATCAGAGAAACACCAGTAGCAGCCTAAAATATGAAATATTTCATAAAAAACATGAAAACCTTATATCCTTAGTGGGAAAAACTTAAATATAGGTTAAAATAGCACAGAAGTTTGGGATTACAATGATAAATATCAATTTTCGTTCTAGAACTCTGTGTTTGGCATAGAAAAGATAAAAAAGAGGAAAAGTGCTGCAAGAGAAATATGAATTTTGCTTAGAAAGGATAAAAAAAATGGGGCAAAGGACTGGAGATTCAGGTTGTACATGCAATGCATTTAAGGAGTTGCCGAATCCAGAGTTAAATTGTTAATTTATTCCATGTGATCTTTTAAATCTCATGAATAGCAAAGATAATTCTCTCCGGTTTACTACAGAGCAGGTACTTGAGGTCATGAATCTCCTCTGCTTTAGGTATAAGGTACAGGAATTCTTGATCAAAACCTTCAAATCTGATTTTTTCACTTTCTCCTTCTGTCTTTCCTTTTTTCCCCCGCAACAGAATTGCAGTTTTCTCAGTATTCTCTCGTCCTCAAATGTCACTGTAAATCAGCCCTCCAGCTGTCTCCATTCCTCTTTCCTCTGGCTCCTTCCACAGTGCACTTATTAAATATAACAATAACAATAAATCACCTCCACTCCTCTGTTTAAATCACAAATATTTCTTTTGGTCAGGTTGTGCCAGCAAACCCTGCATCCTCTTCTGTCCTGCTCTCCAGAATTTCACTGCTGGCTGCCCTCTCCCATCTCCTTTTCCACTTCATCCCTGCTCCAGTCTCTCCCTACCACTCCTTTTCCTTCTTCACAATATTCACCCCTCAGTATTTAAGTGACTTTTCTACAGGAAAAATCCTCTTAAAATTCAGATATTCCAGCTTAAAATTGCTCTGCTCTTGAAAAATATTCTGGTGACATCAAGGCAAAATATTTGTGCAGGCTGGAATATGGGAAAAGTTTCTCTCTTGTTTGTTGTTCTAAGTTCTGAGTAACTGTGATTAAATTTTAAGAACAATAAATTGGATCAGCTCAAGGATTTTTTGTTACTTCAACAAAGCCAAAACCCGAAGAAGTGACAGCAACCCAGGCTAACAAATAAAAACAATAGCTTTAATTAGAATAATTCATTAGAAGCAGAAATCCAATGTGCATTTTGTATGAAGACAGGAACAAAGTCCAAAGCACTGCTGTTTGCATTCCGAGATAAATGCAAAAAAACCCACGCAACGTATAAAATTTAAATCACAACATTCTTACAGAACTCCAGCAACACAAGTTCCTGCAGGGCTCTGTGTGTGTTACAAAGGATGCCTCATTACATCTCCCAGTTTGAGGCAGGTATTTGTTAGACTGTTTTTGATGCTGATGTTTGGGCTTTCATTTGAATCCAGGCTGCAGCTCTGGAAGCACCACCCTGAGTCTCCCCGTGGCTTCTGCAGAAGGAGCTGTGGCTCCAGCACCAGTGAGAAAAATCTGCATTTTCACTTTTTTTCCCAGGCCTATTTTGACTTATTTTTGGCTTCTGGGTTGAAAACCCCCCACAAACTCTCAGGCCCCCCCCACTATTTTTTCCTTGCCTGCCTCTTGTCTTTCACATCTGGGTCCATCCATTCTTTCCAAGCAGCATTTGGGAGGGACAGGAGAGGCAGCCTGAGGTGACAGCCCAAGGCTGTGTCCTGTCCATCCTCATTTCTCATTTCATCAGAAGCTCCCACCACAAAGAGGAGCCCCATGGATAAATCTGCTCCATCACATCCATGGGAATCTGTCCTGTTTTCATCAGGGCCCAGCTGGGGGTTGGTGTTTCCTTGTGAGGGCTGGAGACATCTGTGGCTTTTCTTCACCTGGTTCTGGGCACTGCCAAGATGAATTTCACCAGTTAATGGCCAAAAGGTGGGCACTGGATTTTGGGCTTCCCCATGAGGGGATGGAGCAGGGAAGGGAATGTGGCTGGGAAAGGGGCTGGGGAATCCTGAGGGAGATGGGAAAGGGGCTCAGGCTGGAGAAAAGGGGGATCAGGGGGGACCTTGTGGCTCTGCACAGCTCCTGACAGGAGGGGACAGCTGGGGGGGATTTGGGATCTTATCCCAGGAGACAGGGACAGGAGGAGAGGGAACGGCCTCAGGCTGGGCCAGGGCAGCCTCAGGGTGGATTTTAGGGAAAAATTCTCCCCTTAAAAAGATGATCAGGCACTGGCACAGCTGCCAGCACGGTGGTGGGGTTGCCATCCCTGAAGTGCCCCAAAGGCTGGGTGTGGCACTTGGGGCCGTGGTTCCGCGCCAGCGCTGGGTTGATGCTTGGACTTGATGGCCTCAGAGATGTTTTCCAACCTTTACAATTCCAGCATGGGGGCAGCTGGATGGCTGGGCTGGCCATGGACAGCAGGCAGCCTGTGACCTCGAGCCAGTAGCCAGGTCTGTACATTCCCTTTAGTCTTCCCTGTTTCAGTGCAGGGCAGATTCACCCATCACACCTCTAATTAATGCACCATTGCCTCTGCTTTATTGAGTTGGATCAGGTGATGCACAGGCCAAGGCACTGCTGGCTTATCAGGGAAGATGAACTATGAATTAATCACATGAGATTCCATTTTATTCATGGTGGAAAAAGCCTCTTCTTTACTCACATAACTCCTTTTTGTACAGTTTTACAGACCTCGTGTGTGACTCCAATTGGTTAGCAGCTTTTTTGCCAATTACTTTATTGGTTAGTAAAAGGTATTTTACTTATCCATCAAATCTCTCTACTCTTAAATTGTTTACATATTTTCTTCACTGATAGATGTAATGTTTATGTAAGTGCTAGTTGTTATTTTTCCCCAGGAATAGATTGTTGTGTTAACACACTGTTCACACCAGCATTGCTTTCACATGGGAACTTCCAAGGTGCTACCTTGACAGGCCAGCCACTGATCTAACAGAGCAGGCCTGATTTTATGAGGCCTTTCTTTATAATTTTTCTGCCTTACTGCGACAATGAACCACTCCACAAAAACCAGGCATGGAGGATTTCCAGCATGGTCTGCAAGTTAAAAACTCCCTCAGAAAACCCCGTGCTCTCCTGAGCGATCCCAGCAGTGAATGCAGCCCAGACATGCTATTAGCTATTTACTTTGCATGTTTTACCAGGTGTTAAAGCTAAAAGCAGTGGATTTGAGAAGAAAATGGCCATTAGAAGTGCTAGGAATTAAGCATTTCTATTGAATTAGTTAAAAGCAAAGGATTTCTTCCCCGTTGCTTTGCATTTTTGTGGCTTTTTAGACCAAGAGCATCTCAGAGCACCATGTATAAAATACTTCAGAATGAAGGTACTGATGTTTAATTCCTCCTCGTGCTGATGTGAATCATCCTTCAGAGCTAAAGGTGATGAAGTAGCCACCTGTGAATTATCAAGAGAGGAGAATGCAAAGCTGTTTTCAGCGTGGGTATTTCTCCAGGCCAGATTGCTGTTGTGTCTGACACTCTCTTCAGGTTTTTCTGTGTCTCCCCCACAGCACAGATGGGACCTGAGGTACCATGAGGTTAAATGACTTCCCTGATGTGACACGAGCAGTCTGGAGCAAAACCAAGAGCTGAACTGAACTAATTTTCCCCTTAGTTTAGTGTCTAAATCCCAAAATCATCCTGTAAAATACGAGCCAGGAAAACTGGAAGAAGTATTAAATGGTTGTTGTTGTTGTTGTTGTTGATGTTGATGTTGAAATGATTCGATTTTTGGGAACTAGAAAGAGAAATTGGCCAGAGCAATGTGTGAGTGTGTGTTTGAATCCTTCCCAGGGCTCCCTGAGGTCCTGGGTGCATAAAATCCCATGCTCACATGCTCAGTCAGATAATTGAAAGTACAAGCAGGTAATTAAGTTCCAGCTTATCCCATTAGTAAGTGCATATCCAGGATCAGATCTATATTCCTGCCTGCCCAAGGCTCAAAGGTTGCCCTGTAGGAACATCTGACTGCATCACACACTAAATAAAGCTGCTGCCACAGCTTTTGCCAACATTTAACTTCCCACTCTCTGTTTGAACCACAACTCTATAGGGCAGCAAAAATATTGTACATTAATGCCACAGAAATCTATGCCAAAATATTATCTCTATTATATATGTAAATACATGCGTTTAAGTGACCCTTTAGAGCAATAGCACTTTAAAGAAATCATGTTTAAATGCTCCCAAATGGAAACATTAATATTTCTATCCTCCTTGTGCTGCTGATTTCCCCTTTAGCACTAATACTAATGAAGAATTAACCCATGGAGAGTGAGTAGGATGGAAGCAGAAAACCTCTTTTCACTGCTTTTATTTTTGCTATTTTAAAGTTAAAATTCTGGCTAAAAATAGAAATCCCAGATCTGTCATTTTCTATGCTGAAGGAAGGAGCTGTAGCCAGAAGTAAAAATGCTTCAAGTTCATAGTTCATTGGAACAGGCTCCATCAATTATGTTATTTTAATGGATGAGCCAACAGGATATTTAAAGTATCCTACAGCCATTTTAAGAACTTCTATTGTATATTTTACAGCAGCTACTTATTTCCAAGCTGCTGTAAAATATACAATAGAAGTTCTTTCCCCTTGCTCCACCCTCCCTTGAACCCAGCCCAGGCAGCCTTTCCTCCCAGGGCTGATTTCAGATTCCCATTGCCACAGGAGGATTCCTTCCCCATTCTCCCAGGGTGGTGTGTTGGGGTTTTTCACCAACAGGACAGGACTGCTGGGATGTGTTCTTTGTGTTCTTTGAGCTTTATTGCAGCATCAGCCTCATGACATTGTTGAGACAATTGGAAGATGGCAAAGCTCATGTCCTGCCAGCAGCAGGTAAAGATTTCTTTGTTCCAGAGCATTTAAAAACTTTCTAGCCAATGGCACATTGCTAAAGCTCACAGACAATTGTTCCAGCCAGTCACTAAAGGCACATGAACACTTGTTTCACACAATGCTTGTTTGCTCTCTGTTAACAATACACAATACTCCATTATTAAGCTTAAAACCTTCTCCTATCTTGCTGAGCATATTTTTCTGCAGTCTTAAGGCATGTCTTAGCCAAGCCTAAAACTCAAGCTATTGTTTCATGTCCTTGCTTTCTGTGTTATTGTAACTTTTTCTACTTTCAGACTTTGCAGCTGTAGCTAATTCTAAGTTTTCTGTTCTTTCTGCTCCTGAGGCCTGCTTTTACAGCTTTCTAGAAATCTTCTTTCCCTTGCTATTTCCCACAGGTGGTTCCATGGGATGGTCCATGGCTGGTGACCCTTCCAGCCTCGGGGACTTGGGGATGTTCCGCCTGCAGAAGAGGAGGTTGTGTGGAAGCCTCAGAGCAGCATTGGAAGGGGCCTCCAGGGAAGCTGAAGAGGGACTGTGGTGATAAAACAAGGAGGGATGGCTTCAAAATGAGAGAAAATGAGTTTAGATGGGATTTGGGGAAGGAATTGTTCCCTGGGAGGGTGGAGAGGTTCTGCACAGATTCCCAGAGCAGCTGTGGCTGCCCCTGGATCCCTGGAAGTGTTCAAGGCCAGGCTGGACATTGGGGCTGGGAGCACCCTGGGATAGTGGAAGGTGCCCCCTCTGCTATTTATGTGCTCTCATTTAATTATTTTTTATTAAAACAAAGATATAATTTTTTTTTAGAAGGCAGGCTTGGCAAAATGGCAAGAAAATTCTGTTCTCTTGGGGGTTTATGAAAGTATTGTAAAGCCATATTAAGTTTAAAACTGCTGCTCCAATAGATCATGCAGTTCAAATTTGAAAACTCAGCTTGACTTGTACAAACAAAATGAGGACCAGGCAGAGAAGAGAAGCTCATTCCTGAGACACTGAAAAAGGGACTTGATCTTTCAATGATCTCCTCTGACCTGGGCCAAGCTAAGATGATTTAGAGCCCAAATTTTCACCTCTTTTCTGAAAAGCTCAGACTTTGGTTTGGCAAAGCCATGGTGCTTTCAAAGGTATTAATAACTTCTTTCAATGAAAAAGAAAAGACTTGCATTTTGAAAAATAAATAAATTTAAAAATATTTATTTATTTGCCATGTGGAAAGTGTTACCTGCCCTCGCTCTAGGCTGGCATTTTAATTTAATTTATTTCTCTCTCTCTCTTTGTCTTTGGATCTTGTAAAATGAGGATCTTACCCCAGTTAAATTTTTATTGCTGTAACACTGAGCAAGTAGTACCTGTTTGGAATTAAAGATACTTTTGAATGAGGCAGAATCTAACTTTTAATTGAGACTTACTACGGAGCTTCCAATAACATGAAAATTAAGAATAAAAAATAGCTCTGTGCTGGCTCAAAGTAATTTTTGAATGTGTTTTTTGTCAGGCCACAGTGTAAAACATGGCAATGGCAATGAGTAATCTTCATTAATAATGCAAATTTGTGTGTGGTTTTCTGAAATGCTATTAATTCCAGGGAGCAGTTTATGCAACTGTGAGCTAACATGCCACGTTTTTTCCTGTGACATTTGGAAAAACCAGGAATTGAATCCCAATAACAGCTGTCTCCTGGAAAACAAACAGCTGCTTGGCACGAACTGAGGCTCCAGACCCATCTATTATGGATAACAAATATCCCAGTTGTGCACAACTGGCTGACTCCAGCAATTAGCACTCAGGTGGATAATTGCATTGTCCTCCTTGGGATTGCAACAGGGCTACCAGATGAAAATCCAGCTGCTTGCAATCTTTTTAAGGAGAGAAACACAAACCTTCAGCCTTACTCCCACTTCTGCACTTGTGGCCAGGTTTCCAGGAGGTGTTTAACATCCAGCATGGTAAAAACTCATTATTTACTCGTTTAACCCAGGGCACCAAGGGATGCTGAGCAGTTCTTCTGACACCGAACTCAAATCCACAATTCCTGGAAAATCCTTTAAAGCTTCCCAAGGTGCTGCCTGAGATTTGGCTTTTCTCACTGGGGAGCTGAACCCAGTTCTAGGTAAAGCCTGGGCACTGAAAAGCTGTGAGAGATTAATCATTGTTTGTAGACTGGATATTAGGGAAAAATTCTTCACTGGAAAGGGTGTAAAACATTGGAAGAGGTTTCCAGAGCAGGGATGGAATCACTATCCCTGGAAGTGTTTAAAAATGTGTGGATGTGCTGCTTGGGAACATGGTTTGGTGGCTTTCTTGGAAGGCTTTCCCACCTTTAATGATTTCATGATTGTATGGGACAGGGCTGCTTTAGGTGTGGATTCTGAACCTTTTGCCATATTATTTGGGATCTAACAAGAAGCAGAAGTCATTTGATCACAATATTGCATCGAGTGCACAGGAAAAAAGGGAAATATTCTGTATTTCCTCCCATCTGTCCAGCCCTTCCTTTTACAGAATATTCCTGAAGTGTTCCCCAAGCAAAATTCAGTGTTCAGTTGCACTGTATTTGAAGCTGGAAGGGAATGAGACAGAGGAAAGTATCTTGGAGCCAGTCCTAGGCCAGCCTAGAGGCAAAACAATTTAGGATTTGGGCACCATGGTGTGAAAGAGTCTTCCCTGGGAGCTCCTCATCCTGGCCACTGGAAGAAAGATCCCAGGGTGAGTGGTGAGGTCTGCAGCTGGCACAGCTGGAGCTGGAAAAGGGCTTTGAGCAACTGAAAAAAAATGTCAGGAGAAGAGAACTTCCAGGGAAGAATTTCTTCCCAATACCCTACCTAGCCCTGCCCTCTGGCCATGGAAGCCATTCTCTGTGTCCTGTCCCTCCATCGCTTTCCCAAAGTCCCTCTCCAGCTCTCCTGGAGCCTTTTTAGGATCCAGAAAAGGCTCTGAGCTCTCCCTGGAGCCTTCTCTTCTTCAGGATGAATAACTCAAACATTCTCAGCTTATTTTCAGCCCCCTGATCATCTTCACAGCCTCTTCGGCCTCGGTCCAGCAGCTCCTTGTCCTGATCTCTGTGGTTCCAGAGCCGAGCACAGGTGGCCTCTCTCCTCTCTCTCCCCATGGCTGATGTGGAGGGTGGTGGTGATATGAGCTGAATTAGCAGAAAGGGTTTAAAACCCTTGGCTAGGGTGGACTGAAAGTTCTTGGAGAGCCCTGGAAGCACCGGGAGATGCTGGGCTCTTCAGCTGGGGAGGAAGGTGGTGACAGCAGCCCAGCACTGCTGGGCACAGGGTCTGGAGAAGAAGCACAAAAGGTCAGACAGATCATTCCTCCTTCCCTTTAAAACACACCCCAGACCGAGTCCAATGTCCAGAGCTTTTCTCTCACAGCTCCTGTGATGTTCAGGCAGGGCTTGGTGTCACTTCACCTGTCCATGAGATCTTCTGTCATGAACTGCTGCTCACAGGGATTAAAAACCCCTTCCAGAGCCACAGCAGGAGTCTGAAAAGACAGAAACACCACTTCAAAGCTGCTGCTGGAACAGGCCAGATGGAAATATGAGCAGCAGTCATTTAAATAATGACCAAGGTCATTATGCTTGGAAAAAGTCACAGAGCTAATGCAAAGTGCTCCAGGCAGATTGCACATCCCAAGGGTTTGGCTTGATGGAATCTCTCAGTGCAACAACTGTTTGTGCCCACGGGATCTCTCTGCTGGCACATCTTATGGATGGTGGTATAAAACGGGCCCCTGACATTATTTACACAAGCTGTAGCAAACTACAAATGGGAAAAACATCATGGATGGATTTTCTAATTTTTCGCTAGGAAGAAAATTGGAATTTCTATGGAAATTCCATATATATTTTGGTAGAGGAGCTTCCATGACCTTTTGCTAGAGGAGCTGTGATGTAAAAGAGATCTTGAAGGGATTTGGGGGAATATAGAACTTTTGGTTCCTCCAAGCCCTGTTCAACTTGGCCTTGGACACTTCCCAGGGATGGAGCAGCTTCTCCAGGCAACCTCCCCACCCTCAGAGGGAACAATTCCCTCGCAATATCCCATCTAAACCTAATCTCTGTCACTGGGGGGCCATTCCCCCTTGTGCAGGAACTGCATCCCCTTGGTGAAGATCCCTCTCCAGCTCTCTGGAGAAAAAGGGGACAATAGATAAGGTGTCCTTAACCTTGGCTCCTGATGGATTTAAAAGAAAACATTATCAGAAAAGGCTGGCAAAGAGCAGGATGGGCTGGGGGAGGAAGGACAGACGGAAGGGGCTGGTCCAGAGCCCGGAGGGGGCTCAGTGAGGGGTGGGAGGCCTTGATGAGCTCTTTGAGCTCAGGTGCTCCAGGAGGGAGCTGTGCCGTGCTGTTCCTTGGGGACAGGAGCATCTGTGCTGTTCCTGAAGGACAAAATGCACATTCCAAGGGCAGCCACGGTGGGAGCTGTGCCCAGGAATCCAGGTAGGCTGAGCTGGGGGTCTCCGGTGGGGGTCAGCCCCCTCCTGCTTTGGGGTTGCTGAGGAATCTGATGGTTGAGCACTGAGCCCCAGCAGGATTAGTCAAAAGAATGATGAATAAATTAAGGTGGGAGAAGTGGGAGCATCGGTGAGGGTCAATCCTCTCCTGTTTTGGGGTTGCTGAGGAATCTGATGCTGAACTCAACAGGATTAGAACAACAAAATGATAAATAAATGCTGAGGGTGGGAGAAGTGGAAGCACCGAGGGGAGTCAGCCCCCTCCTGTTTAGGGGTTCCTCAGGAATCTGATGGTTGAGCACTGAACCCCAGCAGGATCAATACAATGGAATGATGAATAAATTAAGGTGGGAGAAGTGGGAGCACCGGTGAGGGTCAGTCCCCTCCTGTATTAGGGTTGCTGAGGAATCTGATGGTGTTAAACTCAGGATTAGTACAAGACCACGGTGAATGCTGAGGGGGGGAGCACGGGTGAGGGTCAGCCCCCTCCTGTATTAGGGTTGCTGAGGAATCTGATGGTGTTAAACTCAGGATTAGTACAAGACCACGGTGAATGCTGAGGGGGGGAGCACGGGTGAGGGTCAGCCCCCTCCTGTATTAGGGTTGCTGAGGAATCTGATGGTGTTAAGCTCAGGATTAGTACAAGAACACGGTGAATGCTGAGGGTGGGAGCACTGGTGAGGGTCAGTCCCCTCCTGTATTAGGGTTGCTGAGGAATCTGATGGTGTTAAGCTCAGGATTAGTACAAGAACACGATAAATACTGAGGGTGGGAGCAGCGCCGTTGGCACGTTCCCATTGCAGCCCCTGCTTCTCCAGGGGTCTCGCCTGCAGAGTGAGGAATAAAAAGAACATTTATTCGTGTGAGAAGGACAAACGAGGGGAAAGCTCTCCGAGGAGGCCTGAGTAGGAAGATGTTCGAGGCATTCTCTGGCTGGCTGGGCTCCCTCCCACGCGTGTCGGACAAGGGGCGCACAAAAAGCCACCAAAACCTCCCCAACCAGGGGGGGCTGGCACTGCCACGCTGGTCCCAGTCAGGAAACTTAACCCTGCTTTTAGAAACCCCGAACCACGGAATAAATCACTGCAGTGTGAAAACGAGCTCATTATTCACGGGGATTGTTCCTGAAGGATATGCTGATTTCAATGAGCTGCTCGCTAAACGAGCTGGGAAGAACAAGCTCGTGTTAATGTGGGAGCTGCCCAAGAGAGGTGATCAGCGGGAGGATAAAGTTATCATTAGTGTTCTGCTTAATAATTTAAACTACATCATGCATGAGGGTGTGAAGAGGTACATGATGGACTTGGGCTGAGGTTTCTCCTTTCCCTAGAAACTCGCAAAAATATTGATATTTTACCTTTTTTCCCGATGTTCGGTTGTTTGTTAATGTATGTGGTTGGGTTTATGGAGTTGGGTTTTTGCGTTCGGATGAAAAGGCATTATTTTCACTGGAAAGTGAATCCCTCAGGGAGAATGCCTGGATTTCGTTGGATTGCCTGAGTTTTTGGAGATATCTACATCTGCAGTCTGACATGGTGAGGTGGCAGCTGTAGCTGCAGAGGACAGCTTCTACTTTGTGGTTTGTTTGCATCTCCTTCCTCTCAACTTCTGCGTATTTTCTATCATTTTACCAAAGGGGTGGAAATTATGGCAAGTTCCCAAGTAGGAAGGGACCTTTTAGAATTTCTCCTGTCCTTTGAAAAATGCTCTGAACTCCTCTTTCCTCTCTTGACTCTTTCAAAAAGCAACTTTCCAGACCTTTGGGCGTCGCCCCCCAGACTGTTAGACGCTCAGAAAATGACCTGCTTAGGCTTTATTTTTCAGCAATTCCCTGGGGATTTCCAGCTTTTCAAAGGTGTTGCGATCTCTGCCGTTGAGAGCGGTTTAAGCCGCGCTTTACCAGCTCATTGACTGGGACTCAGGTGCTAAATGCGCCTGACCCATCACCTCGGCTTTTGCACAGAAAAGCAGCGAAGAAATCCCCTGCACTTGGAGCGGGTTTAGCAGCCTAAGGCGGATGTGCAGAGTATTTCTGATGTCCCCCAAATCCTCTTAAGTTCCGCAGAGATGTCCTTTGCAATGCTGATTTGAACAACAGCAAAGCACGGGAAATAGGATGAAAGCGCACCTTGGAATAAAAGTGTGTATTTGTATTTTAGAGGCTAGGAGGGTCTGGAGGTTACCTTTAATCTTAACCACCGCTGTTAAAACGTTGTCCCAGCGGGTGGATTTTGGTGTTTCTTTATTTTTTTCTTTATTTCTCCTGTGTGGAGGCAGGCTAATGAATAAGCTGACGACTTCTCCACTGACAACTGGCTGCTGGCTCCATAAATCTGCTGGGCTTCTACAGCTCCTTTCCTGGGTTTAGGATTTTTTTCCTGTTCTCCTGCAAGGGACAACCTGTGAATTTGAGAACAATGTTGGAAGAGAAGCTGGAGGCGATGTCACTGATTTATGGCTGTCCGAGCAGATGCCAGTGTTGGTATTTCTCTCCAGAGCTGTTGAGATTTGTCCTTTATGCTGCTTGAGGCGCACGTCTCCATTTATTCATGAAACCTTTGCGAGCAGCTCGGTAGATCTGCATGACAAAGCAGCCAGGTGGGTTTTAGAGGAGAGGTTTTGAGAGGTTTTTAGGGTCCCTGCGTGCTGAAATCATTTGGAGTATTGAACTGAGGGGGTCGCAGGAAGGTTGTGGCTGGGAGGTGGTGATAAAGCTCATCGTGTTCCCAGCAGAATTATTTGCTCAATTTTAACCATGCTTTAACGATGGTAATTGTGAGGTTAATTATAAGTCACAGGTGTCTTTAGGATGCTGAGGTTTTCCTTCTTGTAATTCTGTGCTTCTACAAGTGAGGAGGGAATTACAAAGCGCTCGAGAAACTCACGGAGTGCTTCACAGTGAAGCAGTTGAAATATTCAATAGTCAACAGTTGAAATAATAGGAATATTTTTGTTTCTTTTGAACGGAAGAATGGTTTGGCCTTTCCATATGTCAGCTGTGGAACTTGCTTCCTACTGAGGAGTATAATTATGGGGTGCTTTGAGCTCCCGTTGTCTCAAGGTTATGTTTAGGACATATTAACCAGCCATCAGTGTTTCATAAGAAGTCATCCATCAGTGGTCACTGAAATGAACTGGCTTATGACTGTAAAATAGTTCAAATGCAAGTATCATTTACTTGGGGAGGGTTGTAAAAATTGGCTGGAAATTAAACCTGGCTTTTCCCTCAGTGCTGTGAGAGCTGAGAATCTCCTGGTGCAGCTGTTTGAGGATGGATGTTGGGAGAAATGCAGCCCACTCTTCTTACAGTTGTAAGAGTTTAATAAGTGATAATAAGGGATAGGTACACATAAAGCAAAAAGTACAGGCCTGGGTGCCTGGCAAAGCCAGCACACAGCACACCTCTCCCTCAAAAAATAAAGGCCTGGTATATTCTGTTCAGTTGTTTTACTGGTTTATTTCTGATTTGAATTACAGTAAAGGCCTGGTTTGTGTTCCTGCTGTCCCTACCAGCCCTGTGACCCTTGCTCAGGCCAACATCCCTCTGCTCGAACAACATCCTGCTGATTCTCAGCATTGCAGTACCCAAAAAAACCCTTCCCTGCTGTCACAGGCTGTGCCAGCAGCAATAAAAAGCTTGTGATCCAGAGTTAGGAAGGAATATTTCAGCTTGTGAGCAGCCATGGGGTGTCTAGAGTAGCATTTGGCATATTTACACCAACAGGCAATTTCCTTCATGGCTCAAGTGGGAGTGTCTTTGGCCAGGAGCTGCAGCCTTTGGGGAAAACACTTTTTCAGCCAGTCCATTATTCCATTTCTTCCTTTGGACAGGAGGAAGATGTGGTTTGTGTTTTTCCCCCTGCTATTCCGAGCCTATTATGAAAAATGGTTTTAAATCGATATTGAGGAGAAAGAAATGCACTTTGTGCAAAGGCTCGGTTTCTGGATGATGAGAGGGTTTGAAAACAGGGAAAGAGCAAAAAGATGGGAAGGCTGGAGCTCCTCTTCCAGACTTCTGTGCTGCCTGTCATATCACCCCCAAAATGCTTCTGAAAATTGGGTTGCAGGCTTTCTTCTGGTTATGCACAGCTCCACAAAGTGGAACAGGAATGAGGGAAAGCCTGAGCCCCTGCAGTGGGCTCAGCAGTGAGTGCTGACAGCAGAGTGTTCCTGATGCTTGGAAAGCTCTCCCAAGTTCAGCTGAGCTCCATCCTGGAGCACTGACTTGAAATAGAGTCAAGTTTGGGAAATAGGATGAAAGAGCACTTGAAAAATAAGAAGTATCTGTCTCAGCACACTTTTTTTTCGCTCCTCCAGAGATGACTTTAAGTGCAGTTTGCTTTTTTCCCCCCTCCTCATTGCTCCAGTGAGTAAGTTTGGAGTGGTTTTACTCCTTAAAATGAAACCAGTGAGTGGATGGGGGGCAGCTGTGGTTCACAGATGTTACAGATGAAATTTTTGTAGGTTCTGGTGCTGCTGTGGCAACAGAAAACCCTGCAGAAGTGAGAGATAAAGGCTGAGAGGTAGACAGCTGTCTGAAGTGTTTTTTCTTCCCTGGTAACATAGGATAACTCCTAAACTCCATATATTGAATTCTTAAGAGTTTACCTGCAGATAGTTTATGTCCATGCAATTTGCAACGTTATCCTCTGAGAAAAAAATAAATCCTAATATCTTTTTGTGTGTTTGTGTAAAGAATATTTAGACAGGTGGAAAACATCTCTGAGGACTGTGTGTGTTTGTGGGTTTTGCTGTTTTCCTCTCGCTGTAAATTGCTGTCTTTACTGGAGGAGGAAAGTTTTAATCTGTTTTTGAGAGACTTACTAATAACAGAAGTGAAAGGAGGTGTTGGATTAACAGGACAACACAGTAATAAAGGGTTAGCAGCCTTTATTCCAGTTGTGGATTTCTTCAGCTCAGAGGAGCTGCCACGATGCTGTGCCTTAAAGCAGAGGAATTCTGCAATTTTAGAATGTTTAAACTCACCTTCAATATACAGAAGTACTGGAAATTTGTCTTTTTTTTGGCTTCTTGATATCCAACAGTCAGTGCTGTATTTGTGACCTCTTGAAGTTTTCAATAAGAGTTGCAGAGGAAGTACTTTTATTTCAGAATGCTGTTTGAAGAGTGGGTGCTACAGCTGCATTCTGGGCTGCTGTTCTGCAGCTGGGGAGAGAATTTGAACCAGCAGCGTTCCCTGGGGGCCTGGAAGGCAGAGGGATCCTGGGGTGCACTGGGGAGAGCATTCCCAGCAGGTCAGGGAGTGATCCTGCCCCTCTGCCCAGCCCTGCAGGCACATCTGGAGTGATCCTGCCCCTCTGCCCAGCCCATCTGGAGTGATCCTGCCCCTCTGCCCAGCCCTGCAGGCACATCTGGAGTGATCCTGCCCCTCTGCCCAGCCCATCTGGAGTGATCCTGCCCCTCTGCCCAGCACATCTGGAATGATCCTGCCCCTCTGCCCAGCCCTGGGGGCACATCTGGAATGCTGTGTCCAGCTCTGGGCTCCTCAGGACAGGAGGGACAGGAGCTCCTGGAGCAGCTGCAAATACAAAGAAAGGCCTGGAGCCTCTCTGTGCCCAGGAAAGGCTGGGGGAGCTGGGGCTGCTCTGCCTGGGGAGGAGCCCCAGCTGAGAGGGGCATCAGCCCTGGCTGTCCCCAGGTGTCCCTGGGTGTCCCTGTCTGCAGGGAGGGCTCTGAGCAGGGCCCAGCAGTAGCACCAGGGGAACAGCAGGGACAGATCCTGGGAATTCCCTCTGCTCAGAAGGCAGATTTTGCTGTGATCACTGGGACAGATCCCAGAGAGGCTCTGGAGTCTCCTCCCTGGGGATATTCCAGCCCCATCTGGCCCCAGTGCTGTGCTCTGGGGTGATCCTGCTGGAGCAGGTGCCCTGCTGTGAACCTTTCCAGCCTTATCCACTCTGTGATCCTGTGATTTTTGCCAAGTGCATAATTGCAGGCAAATCCCCTTGTCCAAGAGCCCTGGCAAAGCTGAGCTGCAGTTCAGGGGTTCCAGGGAGTGTTTCAGACAGGCTGACCATCTCTGCCATCCACCATTCCCGTGCTGGAAATGTCTCAGTGTGTTCTAGAATATAATAATAGATATAAAGCAAGATGGAGGTTTTAGGGTGGAGGCTGGTCCTTCTTCTTCACCTTCTTCACAGGTTTCAGCAGTATTGTGTAATTGGATTAAAAAATCCACATTGTGGAACACAGGTAGTTAGTTACTAGGTTAAAAATAAAAATAATTTCAGTGTCATTTCCTAATTAGACAGTTCGTCCTTAAAAAGCCTTGTAGAAAGAGAAATAAGTTTCCATTTTTGGTTTGTTAGAGTCAAGTACTGCAGAACTCGCGACTTGTGAGACTGTAATATAAATAAGAATTAACAAACATCTAAGTCCAAACAAGAAATACCATCTCACACATTTAATCCTGACCTTAACAAAAAAGAAACAAAAAACCCCATTATCAGTGCACACAAACCCACCCAGGGAATTTGCAACAGGAGTGCCCAGACGGCTTTGCTGCCTTACAGAGAAGGTAACTCGTGGTGAAAATATCTTTACAAAGCCTTTGTTTCCTTCAGTATTTACCCACCTGCTCTCTGATGGGCTTCATCCTCATTGAGCACCACAAGTCTCCCAGATGTGGCATCGTGGCCTGGTGAAATGCTCAGACTGAAGGAGCACCAGAGTCACCAAAACCACCTGAAAATTCACATTTCCTCTCCATCATGATCAAGGAAGAAAAGCAGAAATGTGACTATCAGCAGGATTCTTGTGCCAAGCAGCTCCACTCTGCCCAGGGACAGAGGGCAGGGAAGGAAGCAGAAATCCAGGAGAAAATTCACCTTTTTCTGTTATTTATTTGTTTTGTTGTGAACGAACGATAAAAATTCTGTAAGGGGGAATATATGGCAAAGTTAGAACTCCCTCTAGAGTCTGCACTCGTTTAGCCAGCTCTGCAGAGAAGTTTCCCCTCAGTGCAGCTGCATTTCTGGAGTTCTGCAGCACTGCAGGAAGTTCTCCCCAGCAGCTCTGAGGTGTGAGAAGCCACAACATGCAACCCACAAATCCTGCCACGAGGCAGACAATTTTTAGTTGTTTTTATATTCAAAATAAACAACTATTTTGAATATTTACAATCCTTTCTGTTTTCCTTGAACTAATTAAATATAGAAGATTAAATTGTTGGAAGCAATAATTCTTCTTGAAATATTTGAACTTGTTTGGTATCCCTTGTAGAGAAGAGGGGGAAATATTTCTGTGTTTTTTCCATATCAATTATAACTTTTTTTGACTTCACAGATGAAAATGTGTAATTTTTGAGTGGTCTGACTGAAAGCAGCAGGGACACTTTTCCAAGTGGTGATGTGACTATTATTTAAAAATGATCATTACTATTATTTAAAAACTTTTGAATCAGCTTAAATCATAAAGAAATAGTCCTGTGAATCTCTAAATATTCAGAACTAATGATTTTTAAAAAATCTTTTTGCTTTTATTATCTTCTTTCACTCCTTCCTAACATCTTCATTATAAAGCCAAGTTGCTTTCTGGCAGCCTCTGCTGACTTGGGAGACAAAGGTCATGAAGTTAAACCAGAAAAATGGTGGATTATTGGTGCAAAGCCAGGAATGGATTTTTCCAAGCCTGGCCTTGCCCTTGTGAACTTGGTTTACACAAGAAAAGTTCATTGCTTGCTGGAAAAGTACCAGATAGACAAAAGCAAATCCCGATGCCTAAAATTTTCCAGCTTAGTGAAGTGCAGCTTAGTCCTGCATCCAGCAGAAATTCAAACTCTGGAAAGAGTTTGTGACTTAAACTTCACAGCTCACTTTGCTTCATCGAACTTGGCTTTATTCACAGAAGAGCTGCAACTTTTTATGTCTGTGTGACTTTGTGAGAAGTTCCTTTGCTCTGATTTTTTTTATAAAATAGGATTGGGCAGGTGCAGATAATTTTTCTTGCTGTCTTTGACACCTTTATGACCAAACAGTGAACGTAGAGAAACGCAAAAATGTCAAATTCCATATATCAGGGTGCAGAATCCAAACCTCTGATGGCAAAATGCTTGGTTGGGAGTGAATTCTAAAAGGTCTGGAATGACAAAATCCCAGAGTGGGTCAGGGAAGGGACCCCAGGGGCTCCAGCACGGCCAGCCCAGAGCATCACAGTAAAAAGGGTGAAGTGTGTGAAATTATTGAGTATTTTTGAAAAAGAAACTTGGAATAAACATTAAATATCTGAATTTCTGATCAGGTGTTGCCCTGAGGCAGCCACTGGCGTTGTGTGGGGTGGCAGGAGGGACCAGGTACCTGGGGATGTTCCCATTCTGCATCTCTTGTGCTCTTTGCCCTTTTTCCTGCTGCTGCTTTGAGAGTTTTTCACCTGTCCAGGCGGAGTGACAGAAGGGCTTATGGCTGTGCAATTGCTTCTGTCCCCTCAGTAACTCAGTTTTGTTTTCCAGCTCAGAATTCCAGTCCAGTGGCCTGAAGGGATGGAGCACAGGTGACCTTGGCAGTGGGGTGGTTTTGGGGTGCTGTGGGGTTTTTCATCCCCTGATAATCTCTGGGTAGTGTGTTCTGTACAAAAAATGGACTTAAAGCAAGACAGTGAAATCTGTTAACTCTTAAGGCATATCTTCCTCCATCTAATTAAATCTGATCTGTCAGAAGTGTTACTCATATTTTAATTTCTGTATTTCTTTATCAGAGAGCAGATCCTCTCAGTCCAGGCTGGGGAATCCAGCCATTATTTCCTTTTGTTAATTCATGATACTCATAGATAAAATTACTCCTTTAATTGGCTTCATCTCAGGGGCTCACAAGGCTCTTTTCCTCTTGGTGTGGCACAGTTTGTGTAGTATTTACTACACTGAGTATCCCAAACATGCTGCACACAGAATTAAATAACCAGTGGAAGTGGAAAGGAAGGTTTGGGGTTGTTAAAAGCACGGCAAGATTCCAGGAGAGGTGGAGGGAGAGAGGCTGCAGCTGTATTAAATCAGCACCAGCTGAGGAGAGAAGGCTGTCAGCGGAGATTTGCAGTAGGCAAACAGAGAGAGTCAAGAGAAAACTGAATTATGGGCTTTTATCTTGGTGTTCTGCTACCAAAATTCATGCAAGCCCATAAAGCACAACCTGGAGAAGGGAGTGGATGCTCAGTGTTTTAAATAAACCCTCTCTGCCCTCATTTTATGTATGTGCAACTTTGCTGGAATGGGCTGATGGGTGAGAGAGGAGAAGATCAGAATTGCCTTCTGAGTTAGGAGAGGTGGTGTGTGAGCCATTTTTGGTTTTATATTTATGTTTGCTGCCCAGCATGTTTGTGTGGAACAAACTTCTGCTGGCCTTGATGGTTCAGGAATGGTTCAGCAATGTCAGGGAAGGACCACCCTCAGCTCAATCCCCTTGTAAAGATTTGGACATCTGGGATTGCTCCTTGCTGGTGCCTCCTTGGGAGAACAGGAAGGGTTTTTTGGGATCAAGTCTCTCCTTCTGACTCACTGTTTATGTTCTGGTGGTTTCCTCCCAGCCTCTTGATGTGCATATTTTAGTGTCTCCCAGCTGAATCTTGGTTAAATTAAGCAGGCTGGAGCTTTTGGGGGAGCTTCTGGTTTTGGTTGGTTGGTTGGTCAGGGTTATTTTTGGCCTGGAATTCTTCTGCACTATTTGGAATCAGAACTGGGCAGAGTTAGGAGCATAAATCTGATCAATATTTTGGCCTCAAGTCACACCAGGGGGGATTCAGGTTGGGTATTAGGAAGAATTTCTTCAGTGAAGGAGTGGTTAAACACTGGAAGGGGCTGGTGGGAGTGGAAGTGTTTGAACCATTCCTGGAAGTGTTCAAACAATGTGCAAATGTGGCTTTCTGGGATATGATTTAGGGAGTTGGGGGGTATTCAATTGAATGTTGGACTTGGTGATCCTGAAGGTCCCTGGAGAACCCCTGAGGATTCCACAATTCCTGGTCTTGAAGAACCCTGAAGGATTCCATGATTTGCTGCCACAATCACCCAGTTACGTATAATTGTGTTCTCTGTGCTCTTAGCATTGAGTTTTACTCTTTTTCTGGTATTTTTGCACTAAAAGTAGAGTTGCACACTCTTTTCCAGCAATCCTTTCTCTGGCTCTATTTATAATTCCAGGCTTTCCTCAGGAATCACTTCAGAAGCCCCATTGTTGTCTTTTGTCTTCCGAGCTTAATGAAAACTTTCTTTTCTGAGGGCAAGGAAAGGAGCTCAGCTCCTGAATTTGTGGGTGAGAAGTGCAGCTCCAGAGGTGCCTCCCCCACTGCTGCTGTGTTGGTAAATAACCCTAATCAAGATTGATGCTCAGGAACCTCTTGTAAAGCTGCTGCTTTGTAAACATTTTGATCAAAGCACGCTCTGAAGAGCGCTTTGAAAGTTGTTTTTTGAAGCCCTGTGTGATCATGGTGTTTTATCACCGTGCTTTACAGATGACAAATCACCTCAGCTGCTCACAACCGACAGAAATCTGCCCTTTTTATTTATTTTTTTTTTGACGGAAAAGTTGGAGTGTCGTGGTAAGATTTCTGAGTTTTTATTTTAATCACTCATCTGGGAAGGTGCTGTAAAAAAGCCTCATTTGAAGGGAAGCACAAATATTTTTCTGCTGATAGAATAAATGTGTATTGATAAAAACCTTTATAGACTGGGAATAGTCCCAGGGGGGATCCAAATCCTTCTGGTCACAACTGACCTAAGCTGTTTGATCAAGCAACTCAGCCAAAGCTGCCTCAAACTTGTTGTTTCTCACCTGGATGTGGCAGAAATGGTGCAATTAATGATTGTTTGGTTGTCTTCCCATCTGTTTCCAGATAATATCCAGATAGGAGGAGGAGGGATTTAGAATAAATTATTTGCTCAGCTGCAGTGCTTTAAGGTTGCCTGTTTCCAGGTGCTGAGTGGATTTCACAGGATCACTGAGGTTGGAAAAGACCTCCAAGATCATCAAGTCCAACATTTGATCAACACCAGTTCCACCAGACCAGAGTCCAGCCATTCCCTGGACAGCTCCAGGGATGGGGACTCCGAAACTCCCTTCCAATGCCTGACCACCCTTTCTGGGAAGAAATCAATCCAGGTTTTTTTCACAGAAATGTTGTTTGTTCTGGTGAGATTTCTAAACACCAGAGCTTTACTTTTTGAGGTCCTCAAAATGCTGAAAATCTTGGAGGAAGTGAATTGCTATTGATGATTTCAGACAAGAATTTAAGTAAAATTGGTACTAAAGATATTTTTTTCCTAATGATAAAATTAGAAGATCCATGTTCCTTACAGGAATCTTTGCCAAGGGAGAAAGTTGCATTAAGGAAAACCAAAAAAAGCAGGACTTGCCCCATTTTTTATGAATAATAAAGTCTAAACCAATTATTTTTCTCATTACATATGTGATTATTAATCTTAATTTCAGGAAGTTGATCTGTCTGAAGAAAATTAGAGGTCCCTGCATCTCCTTTGGAAATACCCAGCAACATTCTCCCCATCCCTCTGCACTCCCAAGTTACAAAATGGAACAAGGAAACTCTTTTAAATGTGAATAAATAATCAGGGAAAGATTAATGCACTAATTGGAATAAAAAATGCAGACAATGTTTTCCTGCAAAGGTGGCTCAGTGGGGGATACAGCTGTGAAAAATCAAAAGCAGGGTATTTAATGTCTTGCTTGTTTTGATCTAATTTTGAAAAGCTCAATGAGTTGGGATTTTTGGAATATTTTCTTTCTATTGAGACTTAGCCTAGTTATTTTTTTCTCCTTTTTCAAACCCTCCAATGGGGTATTATTTTGGTGTTGTGATTCCTACATCTATGGATTAACAAGAAGGTGAATATACAGATTTTTATTACAATTCTTTCTTTGCTTCATAGACCACAAATCAGCTTTCTGGTTTATGTTACCAGGCACTTGTATTTAATTCTAATATACAAAAATCCATCAGCTCCTTTCTTCTCATCACCCCAGTCCTCAAACCCTTCTAGAAGTTGCAGGAATTTTTCTCTTCAACTTTTTAAGAATTTGTGGCATCTAAAGAGACATCCCCAAGTGTTTTGCAGAGGACAACTGGAAATTTATCCCCCCTCTCCTCCCCTTCTCACCAAAAGCATTTCAGTGAATTTAGAGAGACTTTGTAATTAACTGAAAATTAACTAAAAATTAAGTCACTCTCTTATTTTCCTTGTTCTGAGTGAACTGGGCTAAGGTTGCCTTATCTTTCAAAATTAAATTATTTTAATGTACTTTATTTTTCAAAATTACATTATTTTTAATGTACTTTTTTGTAAATTTTGGAGGTTTTTGACTGTATTTTGGAGTTTCTCCTTAGCTTCTGTGATTGAGAGCTGGAGTAAAGGACAAACTTCCTAGAATTCCAGTTCTAGGAGTGATGGAAATCCAAGTTCTGCTGCAGGATTGGTAATACCAAAAGGAGCTTCATTAACATGGTCCCTAATTAAACCCTGTAAATCTTTATTTGCTGTTGGGCAGGTGGGATGTGAAAGCTGCAACACAGCTTTATTAAACCAGGAATTCCCAAAGCTCAGCCAAGTAAACCACTTTATTTTGGGGTGAGTTTGTCAGGAGAGGCAGCATTGGTGCTCACACTTGTTAGGCTGAGTCATTCTTGTAATTCAGTTTTTTTATTGGTACCCAAGCAGGAATTAAATGCTGATTTTCCAATCATTTGAAGAGAAATGAACACAATATTAATTTTTGTATTATGTCTCTTTCATGAATATTGAATGTGAAAACCTGAGTTTATTGGCTGTATTGAGACCAAAGGCTTTGGAGTGAATTAAAGCAGAAATGAGAATTATTTCCTAGAAAATGTGAGCATCATAAATCCAGTTTTCCTTTTATTTTATGTGCTTAAATCAGGTCAGGTTCACCCAGATTGGTTCAGGCAAATGTAATTGTTCTTTCTGTGCTTGCCTAATTATAGAAAAAGGAGCTCCTGTTAAGGGCTAGCTCTGAATTCCTCAGCTCTTGTGTTGTTTCACATTTAATTCTCTTTTCTTTGTTTCAAAAACTCTTCTGCTGTGCTGTCACCACAGCTATTGAGAGCACTGTCAAATACTGAGACTTTGGGATTGGTGCTTTCCATGTTCTCTTCTCGGATCCAATAAAATCCTGAGGAATTTAGAAACATTTTTTTCTGGGTGCTGTGTGTTTGGGAGTACAGCGATCCTGGGTTTGTTTTTTAAAGTTGATGATGCTGCAACTCTTTGGGGAAGAGCAAAACTGGTGAGAAATTGCTCATCCAGTGGGTGTCACAGAAATACCTTGGTATCTACCAGTAAAAATATTGTGACTCTTGATAGAGCCATGGAATCATTGAGGTACACAGAATCACTGACGTACAGAAAATTGGATTCTTCCTCCACAGTGCCTCATAAATGACCATTTTTGATGTGTGGGCTGGAGGGGCTCTGTTTCAGAAGTTCTACTAGTAAAATATCTTGGTAATACCAGTATCTACCAGTAAAAATACCTTGACTTATGACAGAAGCACAGAATCATTGAGGCACAGGTCATTAAATGGAATTTTCCCACAGTGCTGCCTCATAAATGACCCTTGATGTGTGGGGCTGGAGGGGCTCTGAGTCAGGAGATCGCTCCCAAACTTCTGAAGTTTTAAATATCTTTAGGCCTTTCTTTTTTCCTCAGGAGTTAGGAAATTAACTTGGAGGCTGCTAAACTATTGAGGCTGCTGAACTATCAAGTTCCACTTTTCCAAGAGGAAAATTAATTTAAAATAAATAAATAATAACAAGCACTGGCAGTACTGCAGCCAGTGAGGTGCAATTATTGTCAGTCAAATAAACAATAAACAAAACTTAAGAATGGTAAGTAAAACCAATTCCAAAATAATCTTTAAATGACTTTTTAGAGCAGTGTGAGGCTTAAAGGGTGTGTTGAATACATGGCAGACAAGCGTTACTTTTGCAAATTCATTCTTCTTTGTTAAGATAACAATTAAGATGTCTGTAATGGGCCTGGAACAAGTTCACCACTCAGAAGAACAAAGCAAATTAGAAAAGTGTGTGAGCTTGTTTGATACTGCCTCAAGCAGCAGGGAGTGATCCACAATTCCTAGTGAACTGATATTAAATTAAATTTAACAAAAAAAAAAAAAAGGCAAATCTGTGTGAAGCAGCCAAGGCTGAATCCTGTTTCCAAGGAAAAGGCGAGAACAGAAAGGAAAGGATCACATTTGGTTTTAAAATATTTGGTTTCTTTTGTTCAGTGTTCAAATGGGCTGTTTAAATCTATAGTCAAGTTTTTAATGTCTAAAAAAAATCTCAAATAGCACTGAGAAGGTGGAATTTAATAATAATAATAATGGTGATAAAAGTGGAATTTATTTCAGAAGCAGGAATGGATAGATCTGTATTGGGAGGCTGAGCTGTTCCTCTCCCATCCCTGTGTAAATGGAATTAGGCCTAAGGAAACAAGGAAATCAAAACCAATGTTTGCTATTTGTGGTGTCATCCCCTGCAAATACAGCAATGCTGCAGGAAGAATTCTGTAAAAACCACTATTAAATGTCTTTAAGAGAAGCAGAGTGGGATTGGTAAAATGAACTGGGAATAAACTGCAGAAATTCGATGAAATAATAAAAAAGTTCATGTCATTTAACTGAAACATCAGTATTTACTGGGAAGCAGTAGGGTGCTACCATGACAAACTGGGACTAAGGGATGCTCATTTGGGAATTTTCTGATTAATTCTCTTAATTTGGTAAAGGGTTGGTCGCTTTGATTTTCGTGTCTTTGAAAATTACAAGAATTCAGGCATTAGTATAAACAATAATAATAAGTTAAGATGATAGTGTAAAAAATAAGATTTTAAAAAATCCTATGATGAGGTGGGGGGAAATATTCCAAGCAGGGTTTGGTTTTACATATTTGCCTTCTGGCTGCTGTTAAAGTTTTGATTTCTTAGAGCTTGAGGTGACACAAGCTGGGATGGGGGGACTGAATCCAAACTCTAGAAGGGCATTAGTGGTTCAGACTTGGACCAAATGTGACTTCTCAGATTAGCCATGAGGCAAAATTCTGGACATTGCGAGGCTTTCTGGGCTGAAAAATGTTTGGATTCCCATTTTTGGGAAGAACTATGAGGAGCTGTTTTTGTGTGTCAGTAAGTTCCATGGAAGGGTGTCTGTTTGAAAAGCCAGGTGTCTGCTAAGGAAGGCAGGAGCCTCTCTTGAAATGGAAAATGTAAAACCTCTCCTCTGAATTATTATAATTTTGAAATTAAGGGGCTCTCAGGCAAAGATATGGGAATAGGAATAACAGTTCTTTACTAGGAAAATTTAAATAAAAATGCAGCAATACAAACCAACACTGCCAGAGTCAGAGCAGGAGCTGACCCCCTGTGGGTCAGGGTGGGGGCACAGTCCCATCCCATGGTGGCTCAGCCCTCCTGCAGTGCCAGCTGTGGTTCTGCTGGAGCAGGGATCCTGGACAAGGGGGGAGTTTTCCTCTGAAGCTCCAGGGCTGCTGTGGATGGTTCTGCTCTCCCTCTGGGAATGCAGGGCAGAAGAAAGCTGCTCCTCTGGGAATGCAGTGGGCAAAGGCTGCTGTGGTGTTCCAGGGGCAGATTGTATCCAGGGAGGAATGCTTGGCTCCTCCCCTGGGCGGAGCATCTCCCCATGGGATGATGGAATTTGATCAGCCATGCAGGGACACTCACTGGCCATGAACAGCAGAGATCTCCTGGAGGGAGGATTGGCTGTGGGAGAGATAAAGAAACCTGCCCCATGAACAGAGAGAACTGCCCCAGCTCTGACAGATGGGAATTGAATACACACATCTTACAACCCAGGACAAAGGGGCTCTGCAGGGACTGCTCCCAGTGCTCTGACTGGGGAGCCTTGGTCCAGCAGCTCCATGACTGGAAGTTTCTTGTGGGAGATTCATGGTTCACATTTAATAAATGTTTTCTCTTTGAGCATTCGGGGTGAACACTTTGGCTGGAGCAAAGCAGATGAATCCTGATGCGCTCCTAATCTATTTGAACTGGTAGACCACGTATGGCCTCCATAGAATTCCTTTTTGTAAATACATTTGTGCTCCAGTCGAGCATTGCAATTTGCTGACAGCTTTGCTTTCTGCATATTGACTTCAATTATTTTTGTGCCAAATCGCGCTGAAACTCCTCAATAGACACATTTCTTCATCTCACCCTACATCTGTTTCTTATCTTTTATGTCAGGCTCCCAGACTGCAGATATTGAACTATAGATTGGGTCTGTGTTACAGCACTGAACCTCCTTTTAAAATATCATCTCTTCAGAATGCAGGATGCTGTAAATGAACCAAGAAATGTTTGAAATAAAAACAAACAGACAAAACCCACCCACACTTGATGTATAAACTCAGTTTTCTTGTCTGCGGTTTTTGTACGTCTAACACAATATTTAATGGTAATCCCATACCCCCAACCTCCTAAACACCATATGGGAAATCAAATTAAATACTCATTTTTAAAAATGCTTCTCAGTCAAATGCTCTTCTAAAGAAAGTTTATTGCAGCAAATCCTGATTTGTGCAGTTTGCCACAGTTTTGCCTGCATTCCCAGCTCTTTGGTATTGAAGTATTAATGCTAAATCCCCTTGATGTAATATAATATAGAATCCATCTTCGGAGCATATTGGAGCTGAACAAAGAAATTATTTGCTCTAATTCACTTTATGGAGCCGTCTTAGCAGCGTCTTGTGTTACACAAATTGCAGGAGCTGAGGAGTCTGAGCTCGGAGTTAAAATGCCCAAATTGATTTTTCAAGTCTTTAATAATTTCTCACTGTTCTACATCTCAGTAATGAATGGAAGTGACATGAAGAAATCTGGTTTTGTGCCGGGAGTAGGAGCAGGGATATGCACACAGGGCAGGATGGTGGCAGACAAGCACTAGCTGGTTTTATATGGCATAGTGAGGTTAAAATGTCATTTTAAAGTTGTTCTTCTAATGCAGGCCAGCTGGGGAAGTGCTGCCTGGATCTCCTGGAGCCCTCGGATTGTTTCAGCACCAGGAGGATTTGGAGAGGGCTGGGGAGTGGAATACAGGCAAGATACTTAATAGGAATTTTGGGTATTTTTTTTGCCTGTTAATACCTACTTAACTCTCCATGGCTGCCATGTCATCACCCTTATTTCCTGGGTTTCAGTTCTAAATTTACCTTCAGTAAAGCATTAAATCCTGCAGGGAATGTGAGAGGAAGAGCTCCTTCAGCAGGTTTAACCAAAGTTTGGTCTTCTCCAAGTTCCTCTGCTCTGCCAGATCTCGGTGTTTGGAGCCGTTACCTGAGTGTGGTCCTGTGTCCCCAGGTTGGCAGAAAACATCCCTCACCTCCCTTCTGGAATTGTGCATCCAGAATGGGCTTTTTTCCCCTGGGATGGAGGCCTGGGAAGAGGGAAAACTTCTGAGAAGCTTCAGTTAACAGAGTACTAAAATAACCATATTCAGTGTACATTTTTTAATACAGTTGGCAAACTCATTGCACACAGAACAATTTGGAGCTGTTATTCGTCAGTGCCTTGATTAATCCAGCATTTCATTCCCTAAACTCATTGATGTTTTATGTCCACAGTACAGTTTGAAGAATCCAGGTCTCATTTTCCACAGGAACTAGTGAAAACTCCATGGAACAGGAAAGACAATGTAGTAGGAAGAAAAAAATTGCTGTGAAAAATTTGTCTAAATTAAGGCTGTAATTGATCTCCTCAGATGTTGTGTCTTGAGGAGCTGGCCAAATTTTCTTGTGCCTTTATTGCTAAATGACTGATTACCAGATAGATGGAAAGTGGCAAGCACCATATGTTTGGTTTACCTAAAAGCTCATCAATTCCCTGTCTGTTGGGTCTCTCAAACATGATCTGTGAGCAGATTCCTTCCAGGAAAACAAAGCCCAACCACAAAGTCATCAGGTTTGAAGTATTATCCTTTCAGATGCTTTTTCAACCCAATTCGTTCCTTGGCTGTAAACACGAGGCAGATGCAGTCCTGAGTCCTGATTAATTGTTTGTCAGAATCCCTCTAGCTGAGCATGGAGGGATCGTGGGCATCTTGGGATGAGAGTGAACTGCTCCCAACAGTCCAGACAAAGCCTGAGAGTGTGAAAATACTCAGGGGAGAGCATAACTTGATCAGCTGTTCTCTAATGGTCAGCAGTGAACATCTCAGGGGGGTAAGGCCAAGCATTTTCTAGAATAATGTCCATATATGAAATTGAGTGTTTATTTTAAGCTGGCTGGTCAACGGCTAGGAGAGGAGAGCATGATTATTGTGCTGCTCATGCTGGAACGTGGGAAGGACTGAATTCCCATTCCAAGGATGTCTCTGCAGCTTTCTGGGGCGAGTAACTCCGGAGGCAGATAACTTGGAGCATATACAGTGGCTCGAGGCTGTGTGTCAGGTCACTGATAGAGGGCCATGAATCACTCTCTGAGGCTCTTTGGATGAGCAGTCCCCCCTGTCTGACATCCTTATTCCCGAGGGAACAGCTGTAATTCCTGGCTGAAGCAGTTACCTCTCCCTCCTCATGGTGTTTGATGAGGTCTGCTGCAAATAAAATGGGATTTTAAAACTTAACCCCGTATTTGGGGAGCTAGGGTTTTACAGACTGCCCACCATGCCCTGCTCATTCCAGCAGCTCTGGGAGAGATCTGTATCCCAGAGAAACAGGGAATGAGCCTAAGGAGCAAATGATGTCTTCTCTGATTTTATAGCCCTCCAGTGCAAAGTGTTAACACCGCTCAGAGGAGACAATGTGGGGAATTTTCTGTGTGCCAGGTGGAAATCAGATGAAATGTGAATTTCTGGAGTATTGCAGGATATGATACTACAACAGAAATAAATGTAAAGAGAAGTTTCTACCTCTAGCCTTACTTTCACAGTCCTGTTTTATTTTCATTATATTCAAGAGGGAAAAGAATGTTGATGCTTTTTTCCTCATTTCAGTCAATAACTTGGGAAAAGTATCACCTCAGCTCCTTTCTCAGTCTCTCTCTGAGCCAAGGATTAGGACACTGCCCCCAATTTCATTAAGGATCCAGTCTGCTCTTAAAAACTCCAGCAAGGATTTCCATGCTCAGTGAGGGTACCACAGTTGTACAGATCTGATGAAATTTACGGACTTCATCCCCTCACTGATTTCTGTAGCCATTCTTCTGACCAGAGGATATAGAAGAGGGAATAAAATCCCAAATATTCCACTTGCTGTTTGTTTAACAAGTGGCCCTTGCTTGTGGCAAAGTGAAATTTTCTGAAAGGTTTTAAATGTCCTGCAGGGAAGGCTGGCTCTGTCTGTGGTTCACTGAAACTTCTGCAGCTCTCACTCCCAGCTACTCTTCCCACTGTTCCTGAGGTGAATGAGGTGAAATATCTATTCCTCTCCACCCTTTGAAGCTTTTTTTAGTGACAACCTTGGATTCCTTCTGAATGAATAACTCACTGCCAGGTCAAGCAGAGTGTGGGGTTTTCTGTATGTGTGTGCACAGATAAATCCCAGCCTTGGATCCCTGCTTTCAGATCAGCTCTTCAGGAGTTTGCTTCAGTCCTTGCCGAGCTCAGTGGGAATTCTGCCTGGGGGAAAAACTGAGAACCTTTGCTTTGCCTTTGATTTCATTCAATCTGGTTTTTGAAAAACACCCAGCTGATCCCCCAGAACACTGAATGCCACGTCTGGGAGTGCTGAGGCTGTTTCTCCTGTGTGTGATTACCACAAAACAGCTGGGGAAGATTTGAAGAGGAGAGAGTTTGAGCCCTTGATCCCCCTCGCTGGAATTAGTGCTGGATTTTTAGAGCACATGCAGAACAACTGATCAGTACTTGCTGCTCTCTGTGGTGTGGAGGGGAGATATCTGGACTGTAAACTCTGAAAATGATGAGTGCAGCCTTGCAGGTTTCTGTGTCAGTGAGGAGAGAGGAAGGAATGGCTTTATGGAATTCAGGGATGGGATCACTATCAGCAGATTCTCTGTTTGGTTATACCAGAGTTAAATTGGGACTCCTGGGAGAGCCTTTCCCCCCAGTTTGCAGCACTTAAGGAACGTCAGTCAGGATTCCTTCTGTGAATATCAGGAAGGAGCTGAATAAGCTTTTCCAGAGCTTGTTCTAAAATAAATGACTTTCCATCAGCAGCATCATTCTGGCCCTTGGATATATTTGACTCTGGATATTGGCTGAGGGAGGTGGGTCTCTGCAGGCTCCAGACAGTGCTGGAGAGAGGGGGCTGAGAGGACAGCTCAGCTCAGGTGTTTAATTCAGATGTTCTAGAAAATCCTCTGAGAGATCCTTTTTTTTTGGTAGTGCTTGCATAAGGAGTGGGAGTGAGGTGATGAGTCCTCCTCGGGGTATTAGTCAGAACACAGACATTGCCTTGAAACATCTCCAATTGGTACAGCTGTACTTTCAACTTGAAAAAGGAATCATTTGGCTGTGGTGGGACTTGGAGGTCTGGAGATCCTCACTGGCTTTTCTGAATTTTTCTTATGTTAAACATTTCACAGTTCCATGTTATGAATTTCTTCTGATTTTTCACTATTGGAAGACCTGGTCAGTGGGGATTTGTTTTTATCTCTCCCAAAATGACAAATACCAACTTAATTGAAAGGGAGATGATTTTCCAGATTTATAGATTTCTAAGGCTGAGAGCCTGCATGAGTAACTTTAATTAAATTCATTTTCCTGCGGAGCTGCTCCTTGTTTCAGTTCCTCAAATCCCTACACATGTTGCTCCTCCCAGCTTTTCAATTTGCTCATGAGATATTTTTTAAATGCTTGTCAGCTGCCTGAAAGAACCTGGAGGAACAGGGATAATTTCAAATGTTTCAAAAGAGAGGGGGGAAAAATATTGTGGCCTTTCCTAATTTTGTTCTACTTCATATAGACAAGTGTAAGTCAACACCCAAGTGTTGGGTGGTAAATCAAAACCAAGAGCAGTCCTGATATTTTTCCTCTACTATTTCCTCTGTGGCCTTTGTGTGTGTAACCAGGAGATGACGTGGTTGTGATGAGCCTTTGATTGCTGTTAATTAGGTAATGAAGAGCCTTCAGAGGATTAATCAGATATATAAGGTTAATGGGGTGTGGCATGGCCAGAACCCATGGGAGAGGAGATGTTGGGCTCCTGGGAAAGTTCAGCTGGAGAGAGAAAGGTGAGTGCAGAGTTGAGTTTTTTTATAGAGCACTTTCATAAAGTGGAGAAAAAGCTGGATCAGAAATTGTGTGGATTGATGGTGTCCCGAGGAGCTGTGGCAGGAGTTGTCTCGCTGTGATGTGCAACAGGAAACACTCAGGCGCAGAGAAGGGATTGTCTTATCAAAGGGAGCAGGATGATGCTTTTGGAGATTAAAGAAGGAATTGTGGTCTCTGAGCTGTGGGTATTAAGAAGTGGATGCATGAAGCCTTTGTGAAGAGAAAAGCAGTTTTGTTCTGGCACAAAAGGTGTGCCTGGGACTTTCAGTCAGCAGCGACTGCTTTTGGATCCAGGGAAAATGCAAGAATGAGGGACATTAAAGTTCTTAGCGTGTGTTCTTCTTTCCTTGTTGAGTTGTTCTTAGGAAACTTGTAATGTTAAAATGGTAAATTTGTGTGTGAAGGAAGAGTCTGTCTGGAGAAGGTGGAGATCAGACCCAAAGCCAGGAAAGGGAATTGATTTCCTGAGGCTGAGCCATGGCCAAGGTCAGCAGGTTTGATGGTGTTCCATCCATGGCAATGGCCAGGGGAGGTGCTGGTGCTCCTGTGCTTAAATGGGATGGGGATTTTGAGCTTGAGCTTTTTCCTGCTGAGCCCTCGCTTTAAAACACGAGACTTGGTCCAGGTTTGGTGGGAATGTGCTGTGTGGGAGGGAGTGCATGCATGGCTTGTCCCAAATGCCAGAGGAAAGGGTGATCCATGGAGTTTAAAAACTGCCTATGAGTTCAAGTGTGCAAGAGTTATGGGGAGAATTACTTCCCTTTTTAAAAAAAAAATTCTTAGGAGGGAAATAATTTTTTTTTCCTCCTCTGGTTCAATACCTCTAAAATATCTCCTCCCTCTGGTATGAAAATTTGAGGAGAGATTAACAATAAAACACTGTGTGGAGAAAACTTTAAAAATAAAGTTAGCTGAGTTGCACATTAAGTCCCAGGGCAGTTATCAGGTATGTGATACACACACTGTTTATCTAAGGAAGGACAAAGACACCAAGCTGTGCAGATAAGCTCTGAATTATCATAAACTACATTTCACATCAGAAACTGTTCTTCTAATTCAAAAGGAAATATTCATAAGCCATCTGAGTTTCTAATTTGAATATAATGTGATGAAACCTGTTAATAGAAGAGACTGGTGGGGTTTCTCTTTTTTTGCTGTCACAACAGGTGGCTGTGGAACACAGACTTAATAAGGTGGCCCTTCAAAAATGGAAACCTCATGAATTTTAAGAGAAAATAGAAATGCACATCAAGCATAGAGAAAGAAGATCTTACCTTGCATGGGGAAAAGAAAAGAGTTCATTCCAAAGTCCAAGGAAGGTTGTGAGGGAAGTTATGTTGGTTGTGGCCCAAGTGTTAGTCTGGTATTGAGGAAAGCTGCAAAATCTGTGTGTTTTTAAGTTATGTGTGGTTGTGTTTTGGTCAGGGATGGATATTAATGTAAGAACATGATCTGAACTCTGGTTTGCAGCAGGTAGGAAAAGTCAGTGTTTGTTGGTGGGATGGCAGGAAATTCAGTCCTAAGGAATGTAATGAAACTGTGCTTTCACTCCAATAATTTACCTTTTGCTTTTACCTAAGCTTTTTGATAGACCAAGTGAAAGAGTGAACAACTTGGTGCACAATGAGCATAAACTTTGTTTGGATGAGAAGTTCATATTGTAATTCACTTGTGCACCAGTATTTGAAATAGAGACCTTGCTGGAGTTAGGACATTCTGATTGAATTTGATTTTTATGATATTCTTGCAAAACTTGTGGCTGGTTAAAGCAACTCGGCCTTGCTCTCCAATTCCTGGTGCATTTTGTTTTGTTTAATGAGGTGATTCATCCACCAGGTAATGCCCCCGTTGTCCTTGTGGAGCTGCCCATTAAACACATGGCACAGCCATTCCTCGCCCTGCTTTTGGAAATAATGATCCTTTTGGCTGTGCTGCATCAGATGGACAAGGTTTATGGAATGTCTTTTTAAGTGAGATGTCCAGGTTGGAGCAGTCCAGGGGAAGGAACACTTTTCAAAACAATTTTTTTTTAGCCAATCTGTGCTTTTGACTGTTGGGGAAGAAATGTTGGGTTTTGAAGAGGCTTAATAGCTTTGGAGGTAGTTTGGGAATGGTCAATTTGCTGGATGTGAGCACTGAGGAGGAGGGAGCAGCAGAGCAAAACAGAATTTGGGTAAACAAACCATAGGAGGGAGCATCTGCCTTCAGCTCTGTTGGGTTCTTGGTTCAGTCCCAGCCCTGCAGAGCTTGTTCTGTTTGGGCTTTACCCAACAGAGTCAGATGGGAAGTTCTCCAGGCTTCTTCAGGTCGTGTCCAGGAGGGTCTTCCATGGCTGAGCTGCCACTTCTGACCAGCCAGCTCCCAGGTGTGCATCCCACAAAAACTCCACCAGCATATTCCAGCTTTGAGAATTGCCAGTTATTTTTAAATGACCTGAACAATCACTGTATGGAAGAATTTTCCAGTTCCTTTTCTTTATTCCATGATTTTCCCCCATTGTTCAGTGGAATGGCTTTGCTGCTGTGTTTCCATGCCTCAGTACTAAGCTACTTAATGTATCTTGAAATAGTCTAATTTTTTTGGCATTCCAGAGGACGTGGAATTATATACATTATTCAGGATGTCCCCTGTTATTCCCTAAAGAATATAAAAATAGAAATTAATAAAAAGTGGTTTAAGTGGATCTGGGGTTATGAAGGAGATTAAGGCTGTGTGTACACACAGGTTTGTCTGTTCCTCCTTTTGACTTTGCTCTCTCTGATGTAAACAAGCGAGGTGACCTTCCCCTGGCAGAATAAAGACGGAGTGGGGAAGGAGGTGTGGATAATTTATAAGCTTTTCTCTGTAGATAAGGATGAATATCCTGTATAAATCACAGCGCTGCAGAAGTCAGGAGGAATTTTCAGTGCTGTGAGGTGATGCAAGCCCCAGACTGTCAGGGTTGGGTCTTCTCAGGAGGTGTGTGTTGGATGAAAGATAAATCTGTCACAACACGAAGATATTGCAACCTATTTTACTGGGTCTTGGGCCAGAGCAAAGTTTGTGTGTGGGGAAGTGAAGCAGCTCAATGGGAAGCACAGAAATCCAAACTTTCCTTTTCTCTGGGGTGGTTTCCAAAGCTTCCCTGTATCTCCTATTGTGCAATTTGATATTTAATTCTTGCCCTGTTAGGGGAAAAAAGTAAAGAGAGAAAAAACTGGGACTTGTCACTAAATTCCTCTTAAGTTCCTAGAGAGAAACCTGTTGATAATGTGAGTGAGGACTCATGTTTATACTGTGTTGGTAATGTGGTTTCAGTATTTCTTTACTTCAACATTCAAGATTGATTTTAGTTCAACCAAAATATCAGAAATTAATTAAAATTTGGCTTCCTGGCTGGGAAGAAGAAAATCTGTGCAGAGGTTTTTATCACAAGAGCTAAGAGACTGAAGAATTTCCTCATCTGTGTGCAAGTTTTTTGATATTTCTTATGGTTCCTTCCCAAATCTGACATTAAGTATGGTTTGTTGGTTTTATGGCAGCTCTGACCTGAACTCAGATTTTATTGCTACTTTGGAAACAGATCCTTCTTTCCAAGGGCTCAGTTCTGTGCTGGATGGTACAAAAAAGCACAATAGATGTCAACTATGCCTTAAAAGTTGTAGGTTCAGTTTGGGTAGGCACTAACTAGATAATTGCTACCTGCTGTGGAATAATAGAATGTGTTGTTATTTAATGTATGCAGATTTGGAGAAGAAAAAAAAAAAAGCCTGATGAATAACCTCATTTTCAGGCACAAAATGCACTTTAATTTGAGACTGAGATTTAAAAAATGTGCATTACTCCTCCCCTGTGTCAGTGGTGGGAAGCTCTGGTTTCTGTGGAGAAAACAGGAGCTTGGCTTGTGGTTGCAAAAATGTTGGTGTTTTGCTTATTTTTTCTCCCCTTTGGTTATGTTTTTCAGCAGCTGAGCAACAGTTTGCTGAAGTTTTGCCCTCTAACTTGAGGGCTTTAGGAGGATTCCTCATCCTCACATTCCCTGTTTCCCTGCCCTTCCTTTCTCCCAGTGATGTTGCACATTTTCTCTCTCCCTCTGCACAAATTTGGCAGGAGAAAGGAAGAGGAGCATGGGGATCTTTCTGATTCTCCTCATTCTTATCACTTTATCACTCTTTGGAAATAATCTTTTCCTTATGCTCTCTGTATTTTGAGCCTTAGCCAGCTGCGTTTCTGAGGCAGCATGGCCAGGGTGTGTTTTATTTATTTATTTAGTGGATAATTTGAGATTGTGGATAAGGGTCCCTCCTCCTTCTCCCCGTCCTCTCCACCAGTGCTTGAGATGTTGTCTTGAAGAAAAATGATACTAACTTTTGATACTGGTATCTTCTAGTGCCTCTCTGAGTGTGAAAGTTTTATATCCTTTTACCCTTGTTTGTCCAGCTTTTCCTAAGTGCAGCAAATCTGACAAAAGTTTCCTTTATCTCATGCTGATTTCTGTGTGTAGATGAAGCACTGCAGATGTTTGAGATCATGATCTGCTGCAGAGGTTATTATTTTTCCTAGACACTGGGAATGGAGAATACAAGGGATAAAGACATACTAAGTTTACCAGAACCAGAGGAAGTTTTAATTTTCATGCTGGGAAGTATTTCCCTCAGCAAACAGTTGGTGCTACAACCTGTTGAATAATTTAAAATACCATTTTCTTACCTTGTGATGTCATAGCAGTGTTACCTGTGTAATTTGGCAGCTGAAATGTTGTGGGAAAAGATTGCTGTCACTCCTGGTTATTGTCTTCTGCAAGGCAGAAATCTTCCTTGTTTGTGGGCTGCTGCTGGCAAAGTTGCAGTCAAAAATCCTCCCAGTCCCAAAAGAAAGGAGGTGTGGAAATACAGGGTTTGAATCCAGTGGTTCAGGGAAGGTTTGTGCCAGGTGAGGAGCTGGGCTCTGATCTGCTTCATCCTTAACCAGATTGGTGCTGGCACAAGTTCTGTAACAGCCTCAATTTCCAGCTGTCCTCGTCAAGCTGTGGTTTGGCTCATTCTTCCACTCACTGACAATGTGATGGGGAATCTGAGAAACAACTTCCAAGAACTCCAGAGTTTCCCTGATGTGTGGCTGAGGGAAAAAGTTGGCTCCTGCAGCGAGGAAACCTTATTTACATCTAGAAACTGTCCTGTGTGCAGGGCTGGAGGAGCTGAGAGCTGTTCCAGCTGGGATTGTGGCAGTATCCTGGCACCAAAATGCCAGCATTATTTAAGGATGGGATTCCTGGAGCTGCCTGGGGAAGCTGGGATGTGCACAGGAGCATCCCAAAGCTGCTCTGGTATCACCAAACCAGGATTGCCAGTGGGGCAGGACAGTGCCATCACCCCCAACGCTCTGTGCTGGGTGTCAGCTCCTCGTGTTCCTGCCTTTCTGGCCTTCCCAGATAAAACAGGAGTATTGCCTGGGAACTGCTGAAAATGGCAAGCTGCTGCTTGGGTTGATTAATTTATGAAGCTTGTAAATCATTTTCTGTAATAATTACCCAGGTTGGAAATGATTAAAATTCAGTGTCAGCTGCTTCTTACAAGTCAAGCTTGTGCTCCTTTATGTGGTAGGTGGAATAATTTCTTGTAAGAGCCTGTTTAAAAGCTTTCTTGAAGAGATCAGCAACTGTCATCATTATTTCTACTATTCTCCTTTCCTAATATCTGTGTTTCTACTCCCACCTCGATGTATTTGGACTATGATACCTTGTTGGGAGTGAAATGGGAGATAAAGACTGAGCACAACTGGTTTGTTCCAGGAGCTCCAGACCTCCTTGAACTAATTCCAGTAGCTGTAACTCATTAGTACAGCTTAAATTTGGACCTGCTGTGCATCATTTAGTGTTGTTTTAAGCCTGGATTTTTTAAAATAAAGGACATGGCAAATTCAGAATTGTTTTCTCACAAAGCAAGAATTACATGAATGCTATCGGTCACCAGCCTGAAAATAATAACGAATGACTTTTAAATTACAAATTGTGTGAAGCTATTTTTTGTGGGATGATGTAGAGGCTTTTTATGAGGGCTTGTGGACTGACCCTTCTCTGGCAGTTCTTGTGTTCTGAAGTCAAACTTGACTGCAGCAGATCAGCACCTGGCTTGGAAAAAAGGAAAATATCCTAAACTTTCTAATTCATTTGTTTCCAACTTTGTGGGGAAAAGAAAAAAAAAAAAAAAAGAGGTTGAGGGTAGGCCTTGTATTTTGTTCTTATTTTCTTGAACTGTAAGTAGTCTGTTGGAATGGCTGTTTTGCACGTACTCTGTGTTATTTATTTCTGTACTGAGCTTCCCTTTCCTGCCCCAGTTTTCTGGGATAAATTGGCCTCCTGGCCAGGGGAAGGAGCATTCCAGCAGGGTGGCCCAGCTGATCTCTGGGACAGCTTTTGCACAGTCAGGAGCTGGGGCTGTGTTCTTCATTTGGCTCCTGATGACAGCTCTCACTCTTCAGGACCCGGGGATCAGCCTGCACCTGCTGCTGTTGCATTTTCTGTTCAGCACAGGTGTTCCTTTCCATTTCCTGCTGGATGGGCCAGAGCCCAGTTCCAAATCCAGTCACATTCTCCCAGGGAGCTGTCTGGGGATGTGAGAACTTCCACACTGGTCTATAAAATAATTTCCCAGTCTGTTTTCTGGGAAAGGCAGCTTTGAACTTCACTTGGAGCAAATTTCCCCACTCAGCAGAGCACACAACATCTATTATTACCAGAGAAGCTTCACTCTGCCGAGCTTTAATGAGAAAGGCCCTGTTGTAGGTTGTCAGGAGAATGCCAAAATAGCCATAATGAGACTTGCTGCAATTCCTCACTGCTCTGAGCAGGTGTGGAGCACAAAATTCTGGGTGGCCAAGCGATGGGAAATGGTGAGATGATTCCCAAGTGCTGCTCCTTTCACTCTTTCAGTGAAAGATCTCTGTGTGCAGCTCGAGTTAATGAACAGGAGCAATCCTCCCAGGGAACTGGGAGCACACACACACATCCTGATCACCCTTGAGGGAGGAGGGACAGGAGCTTTGGGGTGCCCAGTTTGGTACCTGCTGCTGCTCTGTGCGCTCCTGGGTGAGGCAGATCACACGGATTTAAGGAATTTGGGCTTTTTATACTTAAAAAGAGCATTACTTGAATAGCCAGTGTCAGATGGCATTTGATTGTTGTTCTGTCAAGTGATTTCCTGCTGGAATGAGTAACTGTGAGTAAAATGAATTTCCTTGCCCCACTGATTAAACTCAAACACTGAAATTCTTGCTAACCTTCCCTTAACAATGGCAGAGAAGTACACTTGATAATATCGATGCTTTGGGACTTGTGCTGTTTCCCATCTTTATTGTGGCCAGAAGTTTCATTAGAACAGCTGTTCTTGAGCCTGGTTCTTAATCCTTTTTTTATTATTATTTTATTTTTAATAAGGAAGAAAGGAGTGCAGCAGAAGTGTTAGGGATGCTTCAGGAGCACAGCACATGGTTGGCTTCAGGCATGGATGAATGGGCAGCGAGGATTCTCTTTCATCCAAACACCTTTGGTTGTATTTCTAGGGGTATTTTCAGCTACTTAAAAAAAATAAAAAGCTCTACCCAGTGTTTTAAACATCTCCTCTGAGCTCCAAGGCAAGGAATATTGTCTCTATATGTTTTCTTTAAATTGAAAAAAAGTCTTGAATCTCCACAGATTGGTAGAATTAGGAAGGTTGGAAAAGATCTGAGGTCATCAGGTCCAGCCGTGAGCCCAGCACCAGCACAGTCACCATTGAGCAGTGTCCTCAAGTGCCACATCCAGTCATGTTTTGAACATTGTCTGATGTGCCTTCTGTGGCCGTTAGAGTCAGAGGCAAAAGCCATTTTCTGGGATCTCTTGACCTTCTTATTCCAGCTGCTCAACTCTTTGTGCTCTTTTGGTTTCTTGTTGCTGCAGAATAGATTTGGGGGAGTGATTTACTCATTTTCAATGTGTCAGGGTGCCCCAGACTCCTGGAATTACTTCACAAACCAATAAAGGAATAGAAAATGCAGAGGATATAGCACAGGTTTCGTTGATCAGTTGGTTCATGAGGAGCTGTGGAAATGCTGCTGCTATGAAATGAGTTACTGGGGTCATCTTTCTTCAGGACCACCCTGAGTGACTCAGCTTTGCACCTTGGAATAGCTTGGCTTTTTAGGGAAAATGGAAATTGTGATTTTGGGTTGTTCTGTTCTTACAGCATACATCACAACCTGTGGTAACCATTACAAATATGTTTGATTTTTTTAAACAAAACCCCCAAATCCACAAATGGTGTTTATTTGCCTGCAGTCCTTTCGTGCTGCTGCAGAGGTGTGCACTGCCTTAACCTTTTCTGGATTCCATTTGGTGACAAACTGGAGTCTTTTTAGGACTCTTTATTTTTTTTTTCCAGAGCTAGGTTTTCCTCATTTCCATGAGGAGCTGACATTTCCCTCAGAGGACTGTGATAGGCTTCCCTTAGCCCTCCTGATGAAGGAGCTTTCTGTAAAGCCTTGCAGAAAGCCTTTGCAGCCTCTTAAAAAGCAAAAAGCCATTTTCACAATGCCGGGCGGGGGGGAGGAGGAGAGTGGAAGAATTGACAAAAAAAACCCCAGATCCCTTTCCAATCCGTTGGTTCGTGGCACAGCTGAAGTTTACACTAATTAGAAATCATCTGGAGGCTCTGCAGCAGATTGAGTCTTCGGCTGGATGTGCTTCCTGACAGGTGGTTCAGCACAAAGCAACATCACAATTACCTAACCCCCTGTTTGATTTGTGTAAACCCTCATTGCTACTCACATTATTTAATGAACTATGTGCTTCCCCTGGCCTCCCTGCAGAACACAGAGCTCCCTTCCAAATCTGCAGCCTGTGCTCCAGGGTTAACCCTTCTGTTCCAAGGTGAGGGAACATCAGCGTTAATGAGGAGGCGAAAACTGGAATTGAAATGCTGCAAATCCTTATGGTAGGAAGATCAGAGAATCACTGACTCGTTTGGGTTGGAAAGGACCTTAGACTGATGCCATTCCACCCCTGCCATGGGCAGGGATTCCTCCACAACCCCAGGTTGCTCCAAACCCCGTCCAGCCTGGCCTTGGACACTTCCAGGGATGGGGAACATGTGTGATGCTTTGAAACTTTAATTGTGTAGTCAGGGGCTTCATTTTACCCTCTAGATTGGAGGATTTTTCTTTAGCTCAGTTATCTCTCATTGCAAGCTCTCTTGTTGTGGACTGGAGGAATTAACTCTTTACTGGATAAGGCAAAACTCGAGATGGTCTCTCTGAGATTTTCCCTGATATTTTTAACAAGTCCAGCAGAGATTCCGTGGTGACTCGAACCATTCACAACCAGAAAGAGAAAGATAAGGGTTCTGCTGGCCATGAAGGATTTCCTGAGCTTATCAGAGCTTGCTGTATCTCTGCAGGTTGTGCATCAAATGCCCTCAGGGTTGTGGACTCTCCGTGTCCTCGTCAGAGTCTGGCTGCTTCAGCCCCAAGGGAGGTGTTTCATAAACTGAATTTGTGTGGAGTACCACAGCTGCAGAATGGTCTGTGACCCATGGAAGTATTCCCTCTCATGTAGTTCAGCCTCTGATGTGATTACACTCTTCAGCAAACACATATATTGAAATTCTCCTTGCAAGTGAACTTGGCTGTTTGCTGTTTATTATGAGAGAACCTTTTAGTGAAGCAAATGAAGTCAAAATTTGAATCCACAGGCATGGAGAGAGATCTATTTTGTTCTGTTTGCTTCCCTCCCAGACTTGTATTAATCAGTCATTATTTCTATTTGGTTCCTTTTGCAAATAACTTCAACTTTATATCTTTCAGAAAAAAATTAGAGCAACTTCCACAAGTCCAGAATTATGAGTACAAATGATGAACCAGATGAAATAATAATAATAGAGAAAGGTGTTTCTTTAGAAGCAGTTATTAGCCTTGGGTGGGTTATTGAAATGTTCATGGGTGGTGTTACGTGGACTCAGGAGGTAAAAGGTTCTTTTTGGAACATGTTTGCTGCATCAGCTCCTTGTGAAAAAGTAGGTTTGAAGAGATAAGTAAAAAGGATATTCTCGCAAATAATATTAATTATATAGTTTTATTTTCTATGTTGTAGATGGAATTATCAGGTGTCCAGGGCACACTTGGGACCACAGGGTGGTTTGGGTTGGAAAGGACCTTAAAACCCATTCAGTGCCACCCACTCCATGGCAGGGACACCTCCCATTGTCCCAGACTGCTCCAAGCCCTGTCCACCCTGGCCTTGGGCACTGCCAGGGATCCAGGGCCAGCCACAGCTGCTCTGGGAATCTGTGTGCCAGAAGAATTTCTTCCCAAAATCTAATCCAAACCTTCCCTCCTTCACCTTAAGGCCATTAGGGCCCAGGACCTATACTGGCTGTGGGCTATCTTGGAGAAGTTTATCATGAGGGAAAAATGAGGTGGAAATGAGCAGGAGAGGCTGAGCATTAATTCCAAGGGTAGGAAAGAGGGCTGTGGCAATGAGAGGCACAGCTCTGCTTCTCCCAGTGAAAATCCATCCCTGACACGGCCCCACCAGGAGGATGGAGGAGAATATTGGCCATCTTTGGGGATTTTATTGAATCCTGGGGGTTTGAGTCAGGGAAGGGGTGTGACAGAGCAGCAGAGAGGGACATGATGGCTCCCTCTGCCCAGGGAGTGTCTGGGCTCCAGGTGTGTGTTTTCCTCACCAATTCCAGCGATTTTGGCAAAGTTTCCCCTGCGTGTCTGAAGGCCAGGCTGGCACCATTCGAGCTGTGAGCAGGCTCAGGGTGTGTCTGAGCTGTCAGAGGACATGTGTATTTGGAGGGCCCCAAATCTGTGCATCTGCTCAGCAATATTGTCTGAGCCACCCTTGTGAGGCAGGGAAATTACTCATCCTGCACACAGGGCCATTTATAGACCTCTGCCAGATTGGAAGCTGACAGTGTGGTGGGATGAGCAGCTCCTCAGATGCTGGCTGCAACACTGATTGTTAAGAAAAAAACCAAAAAAACTTTGGGGGCTTAAATTATTTGCCAAATCTAAGTCGAGTTGCATGCCTAAAATGAAAAGGTGTTTTATGGCTTTAAATTAATGAAATTGCATTTTAAATGTAGAGTCCTCCCAATCAGAGGAGGCCAATATCCATATTTCCATATATCCATATTTCCCATTAAACTGTACGAGTTTTAGGGCAACAAATGTTCATAGGTGTGTGGATGCAGAGCTTAAATTCTCAATCACCTCTCCTGTGCCTGTTGCAGTGAAGGCTGAATGAATTCACTGAAAGCTGATCTCTTCCAGGGTTGTTTTTTTTCTTTTTTTTTTCCTGATGAGTTGTATTGTGGAGGAAATTGCTCTTTGATTTTTGCCCTCTTCAGCAGCTGCTCTTCTCGTTGAAGAAGTGCCTGCTGAAGTGCCAGCACCAGCTCAAGATCAGGTTCAAGTGCAGCACTGCTGTTAATCAGGCTCAGTTCATTTGGAGCCTAATCCACTGCCTATTGAAGTCATTGCAGAAATTCTCTTTGACCAGGGCAGGCTCCATAACAACTCAAGCCTGGGTTTCATGACTAAAACAACTTAAAAAAATCCCCAATGGACACGAAAACTCTGTGGAATTGCACAGCTGGCAAATCTGCTTGCATTTGCTTCCAGCAAACAAATGGGTGATTTTCAAGAATAGTGAGGTTTAAGTGCTGCCAGTGTTTGCTGTCGCTTTGAAATTCACACTGTCAGCTGCTCACACTGGGCTTTATTTTAGAAATCATGAAAAGGTGAGGCCTTCCTCTGCCAGCTGGAATAGGATCTTACTTGTCTGATCAGGGGAAAAAATGACACTGGCAAAATGAGAGGCATTTTTATCCTGTGCAAATGGATCAGCAGAAGGTGGGGATTTTTTATATTTTATATATAAATTTTTTTTTTAATGCCTTGTTCCTTATTTCTGCTGATGTGAGCTTAGTGTTGGGAGGCAGAGGGGCAGCTGAGGGGCTGGGAATGCAGCACACAGGGGGAATTTCCTGAACACAGGAGCTGAGCTGGGGCAATGACCTGCAGGAAGATCAGCAGAGTCAGTGATCACACCCTACCCTCTGTGGGGTTGAGAATTCCAGGGAATTCCTGTTGGAATAATAATGGGAAAAAAATAATGTTAATTAAGCTTAGCTTCATAACCCTAAATGCTACAATTTTCAAGCTCATTCCTGCAGTTTTTTCCATACATATAACTCAACGATTCTCCAGTAAACCCAAGGATTCTCCAATAAACCCTAGGTTTTGTTTTCACTAAACACTGGTGGGTGAGCTCGTGCTTGCCAAAGTTATGTGTTTAAATTGCTCAATATTTTAAATAAAACATTCAGTGTGCTTGGTGAACATCACAGCAGGATGTCTGAGATACTGTAGCACCACCTGCTAAACTTTTAATTTTAGTTTATTCCCAGTTAACCTACATGGCCACATTTGCTTCTCCCAGGAGAGCATGATCCAGCTGCAAAGAGTGACTATCCCTCTATGGAAGTGATCTTTGACAGGAATTAATATTTATCAATGAAAGACAAATTCAGAGAGTTCAGTGTCTTTATCCCTGGTGCAGATCAGGGTGAGGAGAGTTCTGCCTGCTTGACTCACTCTGGAATCATTGGAGATCTGTAAATTCAGCTCTAATCTTCCTATAGGGAAATGTTACTGTTAATATCCAAAGCCTATTAAAAAGGGATTTCACATCTTTGGAATTTATTATCGAATCTCAAAGATGTGAAACCCATTTTTAATAGGTTTTGAACTTTATAGGCTCTCTGTAAGGGTATAATATTGTGATGTGGTTTAAAGCATGTGAAGTACATTTTCTTCCCCTTTTATAACAGTTGTTTTAAAGTGGTGATTTACCAGCTGTTTGAGGAGGTTTTTTGTGTTCTCCCTCTCTCCCCTCCTCAGTGAACAGATTTTTATGTAACACAAATTTCATAAGCACTTGGGATCATGGAAATCACTTAATTCATTGGAGAGATCTGCTATTTCCTTAAAAATCCTTTTTTTCCTCCCCCCTCTCTGCCAGTCCCATGAGTATTCAATGGCACTGGTGTTTTCCTTACTGTGCCTTCATCATAAATTCTGTAATATTATCAGTAATGTACTTGGAGATACAGTAAATATACTTATTATAGCAACTGCAACCATGCTTCATCCAGCTTCAGTAATTAGCCATGCTAATTACAGTTGGGATGTGGGCTGGGAGATGGTGTGCTACATTAAAACCAGAGAAATTAAACCAGAGCTGTCTGATAGAACTGTTATGTTCTTTTGGGCCCTGCAGATCTTAGTGAGGCATTAGCTAATTAAAAACACGGGGATAGTTCCTGAATAAACTATTAAAGCTAAAGGTTACTTTCACAGTTGAGTGGTAGATGTCAAAATGAGGGTTTATTCCCCTTATTTGTGGCCCTTGTGGAATACAGATTGAAAAATATTGAGCACAAAAAATCCTTGGTTTTATAATGGCAGAAATTAGTGATGGTAAAAGGATTTTGCAAAGGCTTTTCCTCTGTGGCCAGTTTTCAGCTTTGGTTGTCTAAAGGGACTGGAGAGGGACTTTGGACAAGGCTTGGAGTCACAGGACCCAGGGAATGGCTTCAGACTGGCAGAGAGGAGGTTTGGGTGGGATATTGAGATGGAATTCCTCCCTAGGAGGGTGGGGATGGAATTCCCAGAGCAGCTGTGGCTGCCCCTGAGTCCTTGGAAGTGTCCAAGGCCAGGCTGGATGGGGATTGGAGCAGCCTGGGACAGTGGAAGGTGTCCCTGCCATGGCAGGAGGTAGGACTGGGTGAGTTTTAATGTCCCTTCCAGCCCAAATCACTCTTTAGTTCTCTGAGACACTTTGAGGCATTGTCCCTGTGATCCTGCTGTCCAGCCAGGCCAAAGGCTGGATCCTGACTTGAGAAATCTCTGAGGCATTTCTGGGGTCGTGCTGCTCTACAGAGCTCTCTCCTTAGCTCTCCTGAATCCCAAATCACTTATCCTCTATTACTGAGTAAATCCTTTCCTCAGCCACAGGAGCAAGTAAAGAAATCCAGGTCTTTGCAGAGGATTTGAAAGCCACAGCGACATTGACTCTTACGAGAGGGTGGGAATGTGGAAGCTGCAGTGTTTGACAGCTCATTCCAGAAGAGAATTCTTGTAAGAATATTCTTTACAGGCAAATGCATCACTGCTGGGACTGTGTCTCTCATATCCAGTTCAAAAGTTTTAGGTTTAGAAGACAGAGTGTACATGCAACAGAGTTTTTTGACACTGTCATCATGTTTAAAGAAGAAAGAGCTCTGTGTTTCATGGAAGCCCATTGCACTGGAGGAGGAGTGTGGGCTCCCCATCCCTGGAAATGTCCAAGGCCAGGCTGGATGGGGCTTGGAGCCACCTGGGACAGTGGAAGGTGTCCCTGCCATGGCAGGGGTGGAATGAGATGAGATTTAACATCCCTCCCAACTCCCACTGTTCTGGGATTCCTGCTTTATGGCCTGATGGATGAGAGCCCTTTTTCCCTGCGGGATGAGTAGGCAGCAGTCAAACCCTACCTTGAGAGCTTTGAGCTGTTGGAGCAAGTGAGGGATCATCTGCTCAAGGTTTGGGGAGTCTCAGGGCTTGGTGGCTCAGGCAGGTTTTAGGCCTCTTCCAAATGAACATCACTCTGCTGCTGATCTGTCTGCACAAGTTCCACGACTTTATTGTTCATGTTGGAGAAAAATCTGCTCCTACAATCTGGATACTAAAATACTCCTGCCTATTTCCAATGCTAATGCTTCAGTTTTTGCTTGAAATTTTCCTGGGGAATAAATTTCCGAGGGAGCACAATGAGGCTGAGTGAGTAGGAGTGGCAGAGTGAAGGCTGTGCAGGTGGGGGAGTTATTTAGTTGCCAAACTGTCTTTCATGTCTTGAAGGCTCTTCCACCTTTCTTCAAAAGGACAAGGATATCTTCAAGAAAACTAGAAGGGATGTTGCTTTTGGAAGGGCAAGGAAACAATTCAGAGTATTAAGGTGAGGTGTTGTGCAGGAAAAGAGATGGGAGCAGAAGTATATGGGGATATCTTACCAAAATTACTTTCCAAAAACTTCCTCTTGCATCATTCCAGTGAACAATCTCTTTAGAAAATATGCACTGCAGATTATTTACATTTAAAGTAGTATAATTACCTGTCAGAGATGCTACATCCACATTGCCAAAAAGTATTTTGTTTAATTAACACTTTCTAATGGCCTTTCCAGCACTGCTGGTGTTGTTGGAGGTCACATTGCTAATTCTAAGAACGAGTCACCTCCCAGGCAGAAGTTACAACTCCCCATTAATCAGCTTTGCCAGGTTTCACCATGGAAGGTTTAATTTTCTCTAACAATAATTATTTTCTGATAGAATTGGAAAACTGGCAGGAGATCAGACTTGTTCTTTGAATGCTTTACAGGGAGGATGGGAAGTGAACAGAGAGAACCAAACCAGCTTCAGCCATCTCACAAGGTGCTTTTGCCTGCTCAGCAATGGACACAGCAGGACAGAGTTTTCCATCCTTCCCAAAAATGCTTGGAAAAATCTTTTTGCAAACCTGGTATAATATTCAGAAAGCTGACAGCTCAGGCCTGGAGAAAAAGCATCTCCATGATGAGATCACAAAGAGCATGAAGTTCAGTTGTCTTAAAGATGATTTCTGTGGTTAGATACAATGAATTTTTCAAATCATGTTTATAGGAGAAACACTCCAAGGAAGAATATTAATGATTGATGAGATTATTACACCAATTTTGTTAAAACAAGGGGTGAAATTCCTGTGGGAAATGATCTGAAGAACTTGAATGGAGTGGTGTGGTTTGGATAAGTTTTAGTCAGGAGGAATTGCTGGAGAAGCAGAAATTTTAGTGGGTTTGGGTTGTTCCAGCCAAACCTTGAGCACAAAAGTCTTCTCTTCGTGAGGGCTTCCATCTGCAGCTCAGCCAGGATCTCATGAGAAAGTGGAGATGTCTTGGTTTGAAAAGCCAGGTGTCTGCTAAGGAAGGCAGGAGCCTCCCTTGAAATGGAAAATGTAAACCCCCTCCTTTGAGTTATTATAATTTTGAAATTAAGGGGCTCAGGCAAAAGTATGGGAATAGGAATAACAGTTCTTTACTAGGAAAA